>JANHFX010007917.1:11839-95948 GCA_027560015.1 Chloroceryle amazona | reverse complement strand
ATGGAGGACAGGGAGGTGATCAAGGACAGCCAGCACAGCTTCACTAAGGGGAAATCCTGCCTGACAAACCTAGTGGCTTTCTACAACAGAGTGACTGCATCAGTGGATTAGGGATGACCTGTGGATGTGATCTGTCTGGACTTCTGCAAGGCCTTTGACACAGTCCCCCACAACATCCTACTCGCCAAATTGGAGAGATATGGATTTGATGGGTGGACCATTCAGTGGATAAGGAATTGGCTGGATGGGTGCAGCCAGAGGGCAGTGGTTAGTGGCTCAAAGTCCTGATGGAGAGCAGTGACAAGTGGTGTCCCTCAGGGATCCCTACTGGGACATGTCTTGTTAAACACTTTTATCAATGACATTGACAGTGCATTCTCGGCTGCATCAAAAGAAGTGTGGACAGCAGATCAAGAGGGTCAATTCTACTGCTTTACTCTACTCTGGTTAGACCTTACCTGGAATACTGCATCCAGCTCTGGAGCCCTCAGCACAGGAAGGACATGGACCTGATGGAGTGGGTCCAGAGGAGGGCCACAAGGATGATCTGTGACATCTGTGACACCTCTCCTACAAGGACAGACTGAGGCAGCTGGGATCGTTCAGCCTGGAGAAGGCTCTTGGGATACCTAATAGCCACCTTCCAGTACCTGAAGGGAGCTTATAAAAAGACTGGAGAGGGCCTGTTTGCAAAGGCCTGGAGTGAAAGGACAAGGGCTAATGGTTTTAAATTAGGAAGGAGTGGATATAGATTAGAAATAAGAGGGAAGTTCTTTACCATGAGAGTTGTGGAGCACTGGAACAGGTTACCCAGGGAGGTGGTTGAGGCCCCATTCCTGGAGACATTCAAGGTGGGGCTTGACAAAGCCCTGAGCAACCTGCTCTAGTTGAGGATGTCCCTGCTCTCATCAGGGGGGTTGGACTAGATGACCTCTAGAGGTCCCTTCCAACCGAGACATTTCTATGTTTTAACTTCTGTTGTGTGGGGCTGTGAGACCAAGAGACTCAGTTGTGCGGTCCTGTACATGCATGTCCAGAGGTGTTAGCATCTGGGTGGAACCTGGTGGGGCTGAGCTTGTAGATGTGCCTGGCCTGAGCAAAGTGTCCGTGACAGTCATGTGGCTGTGTTGTACAGCACTCTTGGAGAAGATATTAAAGGGGTGGAGGGAAGGGGGCCCCTCAGGGTAGGTAGGCACCCTCATGGGCCAGCATTCGCATGCAGCTCCAGTAACCAGGCAGTTCATAGACACAGCCATTAATCTGTTCAGCCTTGCTGCTTGTCAAAGATGAAACTCAAACTTGCTGTGGGAGTGCTGCCAGACTCAGGTTCATCTTTGTGTATGTGGGGCTTGCACTAGAGAAGATTGCTGCTTGCTCTAGGAAGATCAGTCAAGACTGACACAATTATATTTTTGTTCTGGCTGTGCTACACAAAACATTGACAATTACACATTTGTCCTGCTATTAAATTTGCTGTGAGGATGAGATGATGTGTGCTGTTCATTCTTAACAGGTATGTTTCCTTTGTGCTTCTGCAAGAAATTATTAGGACAGTATCTCTCTGATTATGTAATGCTGGTTACTTAAGCCTATGTATGTGGTGTTTGCTATAATGGGATATAAGAAGCAGCATCTGTTCCAGGATAAATAAAAAGCTTTGGACTAACCCAGAAATAGTTTGTGACCTTATCCAGTAATAGGAGAATTTAAGTAAGGATGAACTTTGGTTCATGGATGGATGAGGAGAGGTGTCTGTGTGTCTACCCTTCATGCCCAGAGGCTGCTGCTGCTGTGATACAGAGGTGGGATCCTAATTCAGAGCAGTGAAGTAAGCATGCACATGTATGTGGAAGCATCTTGGTGGCCTGTGGTGTGAGTAGGGCACTTGTGGAGTGGTCGGGTTGGGGTGCCCCTTCTGAAGGTGTAAAGGCATGATCTATTATCATGAGGAGAAAAGATGAGAACTTCCCCCACACCCTTGCATGAATGGCAGTTACTGCCAGTGCTTACATTGAAGCTGTTCTTCCCAATGTTTGCGGTACTCAGGCAGACAGAGTTTAGACTTGCCTTCTCAAAACCTAGTGATGAACCTTGCAGGAACCCCTTGGTGTGGTCACTTCCATGATGTGAGGTGGTTTGTGATTTTGGTGGGCTTTAAAAACGCAACAAAAATGAGTGCAGTTGAACTATGAACTTTCAGACCAAAGATAGCAGGTTCTATTGTGCCATCTTTAATAAAAATAATTTTTTTTCAAAGTAAAAGTGTTCTCTATGAATTAGATATATTTTTTTTTTTTTCTGAGAGCAAAGTAAATTTTTTCCTTTGCATCCTTATTTGGGAAGAAAATAGGGTCATTTTTAAAACTGTTACTGCCTCTTCCATTGTTTAATAACACAGAATTTATTTCCTAAGCAGGTCCAGGTCTCCTGAGCATTTTTTAAATTATTCTTTCTATTTTCTAAGATTCCTCCCCAATACAACTAATGCTTGATTATTAGCAGCCAAACTTACATTTAAAAACTTCAAGCAATCAATAACCAGTTTGGTGCAGTATCCCAATGGCTAATGATTCTGAGTTTTGTTTCTTTGATTTAAACATATTGTATTTATTGTTTGAATTTTGCTGACCTGCACTTTCAGTACTATGTCTGAATGACTAAAACTTCCTTTGCTTGAAATCCTACAACTGGAAAACATACAGTGCAGCAGACAGATCTACATTAACAACTTAGCACTGAATGTCTTCAGGTTTATTACCTGAGAAGTCTCATGTGTAAGATAACAAGTTAAGAACAAGAGTGAGTTTAAAATATATCTGCCATTCGTTTTGACAGCAAAGTGGCACCAAGGTCATCCTTGGTGGTGGTCTTGTTTTTCAAATTGTGTCTTTTGGAGGACTCTTAGGTCTACATTTGAGAAATGACAGTGAAGTAAAGGATTTGGATTTAGTTCAGTTGGCTTGTCCGCAGTTCTGATCTCTTTTAGAATTGAAATCTAATAGAATTGCTGTATACATTTTCCTAACAACTATTTTCTTGCCCAATTTTAATTTTCACTTGTCCCCCACCCCTTTTTCCATCCTCTTCCTCCCCAGGTGCAGGGCTTTGCATTTCCCCTTGTAGAACTGCATGAGGTTCCTGTTAGCCTGTCAAGATCCCTCAGGATGATAGCATGACCTTTTGGCTTATTAGCTACTTCTCCCAGTTTTGTGTCATGTGTCAGCTTGCAGAGGGTGTGCTTTGCCCCATCATCCAGATCATTACTGATGTTTTTGAACAGGACTGGACCCAGTACTGATCCCTGTGGCACACTATTAGTGGCTGATCTCCAGTAAAACATTGTGCCTCTGATGACCACTCTGTGCAGTCATTCAGCATTTTCAATCCACCTTACTATCTGTTCATCCCTCCTATATTTCATCAGCTTCTCTATAAGAATCTTATAGGAAAGAGTACTGAAAGCCTCTGGTCTACCAGGATAGTCATTCACTGTAGAAGGTTATTGGGCTAGTCATTCATGACTTCCCCTTGGTAAACCCATGCTGACTCTTCCTGAGCACTTTCTTGTCCTCTGTGTCTGAAAATGGTTTCCATGTTTAGCTACTCCAACAGCTTATCAGGGATAGAGATAAGGCTTAGTGGCCTGTAGTTCCCTGTGTCCCCCTTCTTGCTTGTTTTGAGGAGTCACATCTGCTTTCCTCTAGTTGTCAGTTATGTTTCCCAATTGCCATGACCTGTTAAATATTATCGAGTGTGACAATGTGAGGCCAGTGAGCTACCTCATCACTCATGGGTATGTCAGGCCCATGGGTATATGTATGTCTGGTATGCTTAACTATTCCCTTACCTGATCCTGTTCCACCGATCGTATGTCTTGCTCCATACTTTCCTCTTGGTCTCTGGGGCTTGGGATTTCTAAAGACTGGTCTTGGGTATTTGGTCTAATAAAGACCAAGGAAAGAAACCATTCAAATGCCTCAGCCTTTTCTAATGAAGATGTCCAAATATATGACAGTATGCCTTTTTCTGTCAATATCCAACTTTCCTTTAAAAGTGAACATATTTTCAGGCAAAATTTTTCTGGAAAAGACATCTGTGTTTAGAGGTTCTGTTGAGAAAAGGACACATCAAGTGGTGGCTCTGATGGCAAATTCTTTCTTCTTGCAAAATAAAAGCATCTGCTCTGCAGTGCGCTCGTTTTGTATTTGGGTATTTTATTTTATATTTTTTTTGTCTTCAGTTCCCTCCTGCAGGATTTTGCACTGTACTGGATGACTCTTACGTGTGACACAGGCCAGATTTGGAACCTTTTTGTCCCTTCGTCTCTTTTTTTTGTCTCTCAAGTTGAAAGCAGCACCATTCTTTGTAGAGTTAAATATAATGAAAATGAATCATTGTGTTCACAGATACTGGCTTTTTGTTTCCACTACTAGTAAAATGGGGACACATGTACCAAGGCTTAATTTTGACCAAAGGACAAGTACAGCTCAAACAATTGAGACTATTCTTCTACTGTGGTGTTTATTTCCTATTAAACATGCTTATTCTGTTTTCCTCTAGTACCTATTTCTACTTACTACTTTCCCATAATCCTATATTTCATGTAACATCTTTACCTTTTATATTTTTTTTTCTGTACTGTCAAATGCATAAATATATTTTTTTTTTCTGGTACATTTGGCCTCTAAATAAGTTCCTCTGTTTTCTTTTGTTTGTGTGGGTGTGGTGTTGTTTGTGTGGGTGTTGTTTTGTTGTTGTTTTGTTTTGTTGTTGTTCATACTGAAAAGAGAGTTGCTGGCTTACACCTGTGAGGTAGTGTGTACTATAAATATCATCAATAGCCATTTACATCCTATTATTTTTATTTTAGCTATATTCCTATGGACAGGTTGTCATATTCAGTGTAATGTAATATGTTGTCTAATCAATAATAATGATGACAATACAGCTTTTTATCCTGATGGCAGCTTCATGGAGGAATTTAGAAACCATTTGTTATCTGAATAGGGATATGAAACCTTAACATTAACGCCAACTATGCTACATGTTCCCTTCAAATTTTAGTGTGTTATGTGTCACCTTCCATTAAGTTTAAATGTGTCATGCAGCCACACTTGAAAGCACTTTTCTTGTTCCTGCATTGAAAATTTGAGGCAGAAGAATATATTTTGGTTTTCCTATGCTGCCAGTGGATTGCAGGAAGAATCCAACTTTGCTTGGAGTTGTGGTCTAATTGATACTTATTAAAAATAATGAACTATCTTACTAGTTGTACTTTTCTGATGCAGATTTAATTAGTGTTCACCTCCTTCCCCCCATCTCCTTTGCTAGGCTGACAGAGCTGAGAGGAGGGAAACTGAAGCAATTTGAAACCTTGTTAGAAATTTATGAAGTGCTAAAATGTTTTATTCCCAGAGGCTGGTTTGCCAGCTGTCACTGGTAAGCCATTCGCTGCCTGCCTCAGAGTGAATATGCCTGTGATAGCAGGGGGAGGCAGCAGGCCACAGCCAACATAAGCGTGTACATCGTTTGGCAGATTATACACTCTGTAATTAGCAGGAAGTAGAGTGAAACTAATTCTTTTTCTCAATTGGGCTGATGACATTTGAGAGGAGGATGGATGTAGCACTCAATGGGAAAGGTGTGGAGAGGCCACAGTGGTCTTCCATCTCTCCAGCCACTGCACTGTCACCCTCTGTGCTGGTAGTGATCCCACCACCGACTGTGCTGCGAGGCACAGACAGGCAGTTGTACCTCTCCCTTGTGCACATTCTGTGGCCAGCAGGAGAAAAGCTGTGTGTTTGCTCTGCAATCATTTTTAGTACCATGTATTGCTGGCATGGATCTGTGGAAATGATCCCTTTTGATCATGGAGAAGTTTGGCATGGGCATTGCTATAGGCAACTCCTTGAGTGATGTGGTGTAAAAAAAGATGTAAGTCTTAGGAAGAAAGGTGCATTTACTGTCATTAAGTTTACAGTGGCTCTGCACATGAATCTGAAATGACTGATTTGGCTGAGAAGTGCACTTCCAGTGAATTATTTATCTAGTAAAGTCTGTTTGTGGCAAAGGGATAAAGAGTCTATTAGGACTTCTAGTTGAGATTTCCTTAACTAAAATGAAAAACAATTTGCTTCCATTTTATAGTTCTCATTTGCAAGCAACACTGTCACCTCTTACCTGCACATATGAGCTGCAACTTGGAAGACTGTCCTTTAAAGACTGCCTCTCTAATACTACCCTTTAAAGTCCATTTCTATCTATGCATTTCTTTCTTAAGGAAGACTTTTCACAAGGTCAGTTCATGACCTTATTGTTTAAGTGGAGTCACTTGAAGCACAGTTCACATAAAGCATACTGCTAGAAGATGAACCACTAGGAAATGCATTAAGGGGGTTTAGAAACACAAAAATAGCTGCTGCTTTCTGCCTTTAACCAAGTGAGCTTCAATGTTTTTAAAAAAACATTTACTTTTTTTTTGACATTCTACTTGTTTCTTTCTTATAGGTGGATAAAAATGCTGCTTTATATTTTTAGGTTCTGGGTCTAGATTTTGTTCTTTACCTCCTGTGTCATTTGGTCTGTCCTTTAATTGGAGCAAGAAATTTGTTGAGGGGTTGTTTCTTCTTTTTATTTATTTATTTATTTCTGTCTTCCCACCCCATCTTATGTTGCTTCCTTAAGTATTGTATTGATCATACTCTTAACACTTCTAATCACAGTCCCTTGATTCCCTCCCTAGACCATTTCTCTTCTGTTTTTAAAGTTAGTAAAAGCATAATGTGTGTACCCTTGTTTTCTTTTCCTTGTTTGGTTTCAAAGTCTTTTCTCCTCATTATGCTAAATAGGACTGAGGAAGTCGTATCCAGTGAGATATTAAGACCAGGAAAAAAGTGTATGTTTGTGGGTACTCGGAAAGGGAAGTCAACAATAACAAGGCATTTAAACACTGGCTATGTATAACTTAAATGCATGCTCCATCTAGACAATACACATCCTTTAAGAATGATCTATTTGTAAAAACCCATTTTTTTTGTGTGTGTCGTTCTTAAAAGCATTAAGCATTTCTTTAAAGTAACAATTTTTTTGTGTAAAAAATGTTAGTCTATGTTGACTCTACATTGTAAAATAACAAAGGAGTCTGAGCTTTAATCTTGAATGTATCAGAGACAATAGTGCATTTGCATTAGACTGATGTTTACTAGGTTCTCAGAAGCCAGAAGTTTAGTGTTCTTAAGACTCTTGCCTTCCCCATCTTTACCTAACAGCTGTGTGTATGTACAGACAGCTCTTATCTGTGGAGTACTCTTGCCTAGTTTTCAGCTACCCATGTGTGTGCTACAGTTTCTCCGCATGGTCCATAGAGGAACTTTTTGATTCCCCAGCAGTGTGGGGAAAACTCAAGTGTAGGAAGTCTGTCTTCTTCAGGAACCAAAATTCAGGCTTACACCACAGTGTCTCAGAGGTTTTTAAGTGGCTTACGGTGCCCAGCCTGGGCTACCTCCCTATTCTCCCATGGGCATCTGTGATGCCCTGTGTTTCTTGTCTATGTTTGGCCCCACAGAAGCCTGCTCTACTAACACAGGTGGGATGGAGCTATGATGACCGAGCAGAGGTGCTTATGCAATGGGTAGCAGCTCACTTGCCTCTGTTGTGAGCCCCATAAGGCTGTGGGAGGAGGGCAGACAAACTGGCACTGCTTGGCAAGCCAACACTGGCCAGGCAAGGAGTCCTTCGGTGAAACAGAGCACATCTCTCTGACTCATACGTAACAGTATGCATTCACTGTCCTTTTTGTTCTGAGCAGCTATCTGAAGCTTGTGTGGGAAATATACTGTGTTGGTATCTACTGTCTGCACACACAAAACTTCTTTCTGTCCTTACTTCTGTAGGTTAATGCAAATTGAAGGATGGTGGATAAATGAAGGAAGAGTCAAAACTGTTCTCCTCAGGAGTGAGTCTCCCTCTGGTAGCTCTTGGAGAAGGCAGTGTCACTGGATGGGTTCTCCAGATATATTCAGTGTGTTGTGTGCAACAGTTCTTGCCTGTTCTCCTCTGTTTAGGAACCCTGATCAGCCTACTGGTGTTGCTAAGATAGGAAAAAAAACAACCAACAAACCAACCAAACAAAAGCAATAAAAAACAAAACAGCAAGAACAAAAACAAGCAAACAAAACCAAACCAAAACACAAATAACAACCCCCCACCCAACCAAAAAAAAAACCCTAAAACAATCAAAAAAAAAACCCCCACAAAAAAACCCAATGCCCCACCCCCCTTCTGCTAAGAATCATGAGCTAGGACCCAAATAGAGAAATGCAAGGTGTGGTCAGAGAAGGGACTGTACTGAAAACAAAGAAGACCAAATGTAAGTTGACAGCAGAAGGAAGCTTGCTGCTGGATTCTATCAGAAGAGGAAATAGCACATGTTTTCAAAAGCATGTGAGAAATAAAAGGCGAGAAGAAATAAGACTGTGTAAACACTGAATATCCTAGCTCTAGTGAAATCAGTGACAGAACTCCCACATGACTTCATGAAGTCCAAAAACACAATACAAATGATTGAAAATGGAAGGACAGTTCCAAGTGATGGGGAGAAACAACAGTGTGATTACAGTTATTTGAAGAGGTGACATGGCTGAGGTGAAAGATGCAGAAAATTTACAGCATAGGGAAGGTAAAGTGGATTGCCTTTTCTTAAGAGTCAGCAACAACAGGATACTGAATTAAATGATCAGTATATAGCTGCTCAGTGAACAACAACGAAATATGGTGGTGTGAGAGTTTAGAAGATATAAAAGAAGACCTGTCTTTATAAGATGGAGTTGAAAAAATTCCTGTCAAAAATGAAGAATGAGGTGAGGTGTTAAAATCTTTTTTTTTTTTTTTTTTTTTAGTTTCTTCTGTCCAAGATCTGTTCTCCAAGTTTAACATTTCAGATGAAGAGACACATGACATCATCTGAGGATAGGTTGCTGGGAATTACAAAATAGGGTTCACATACCATCTCCAAAGTAGTTCAAGTAGTCATCTGATATTTTATTTGCATATTTCAAAAATAGAAATTTATTATGCTTTTAAAACAGCATTCAGTTAAAATACTCAGTTTGGTGTAGTGCTTGTGATTTGTGTGGCATGACTTGCTTGCCTTTTTCCCACCAGATCCATCACTTTTGTTTATTAGTGAGATACACGCACAGAATAAAGATTCCAAGGGCTGGAATCTGGAATAAAGAAGTTGGTTCCAAGCTTCTTAAGAATAAGAAATACAGACTTTAAGACCCTTTTAAAATCCCTGTTAAAGCTGTCATACTGTCACATCCACTGAACAATGAGAGTATGAGGTTTCTATATGCAGTATATCTGTACAAAATGATGATACATTCTACTGTTATGCTGTTGTTTGTTTTAAATAATGTGAAAATAATGCTTGTATTTTTTTGTGTGAAGGGATCCTGTTCAGGATGGGAAGGTGTTGTGCTGGTCAGTCATTGACTAGGAACACCTAAAAATACCTGCTCACCACTGTAGTTCTTATTCTACCCCTCTGTAAGCACCTGTATTCTCAAATTTTTATTCTTCTATTGGATTATAATATTCTACAGAAAAGCATATGCAAAAGTAAAACTGTTTCCCAGGGTGGCCTTTTGATTCAACCGTGGAATCACTATTTCCCCACTTTCAGGGTTAACATTCTGTGAAACTAAAAAGGACACCTAAGCTCATGAAAACTGATACAAAGGTCAATTTATCCCCTTCCTCCCCACTGAGTCCTTCATGTAATTAAATGTGCAGTATTTGAAGCTTTCCCTACTTGCTTCTCTCTCTCTCCTTTTTTTTTTTTTTTCTCCCTTTGGTCTTGATTAAACATGACAACAGATCAATGGGAGAGTAAAAACAAGCCATTAGAATAGGTACAGGCTTAAGCCAAGTGTTCAGCCTCACTATGGAATAATAAAGCAAACCAAAATGTTCAGAGTTCTGCTGAAAAGATTGTTAAGCTAGCTGTTTATATGCTATAGTGCCTGATAATTTAACTGGGAATATTTGAGAATATTTTTAAAAGGACAGATATGGATATGAAGTATACAGGGTGGTTTGGTTGTGTGGCATTTTATTTTATTGTATTTCTTATTTTAAAGCTGGGAACCTTATAATAACCAAGTCTTATCCAGTCTTAATCTTGTTACTTACATATATGGCAAATTTAAAAGGATGAATACTATCTTAGCCGTAGTACTGGGCCTTCTCACATCTCATGTCCATTGCCACTGCAGTTGGCTTGGATACTGTTTTTGCACCAGACTGACTTGCTGAAGGTAGAAGTGATGGTTCATGTTTTGTTAACTGTTTGGGGGACACTTTTTTTTTTTTTTTAAAGTTAAAAAAAAAAAAGTAGTAATATATCAGATGCTTTAATTCCTGTTCATATTCCTGTTCCAGCACAAAATGTCATTAACTTGTGATAGTGATTACACATAATGACTACTTGATTCTTTGATTTTGCTCAAAAGATCTCTTTTATCTCATCATTATTTACACTTTAAACTCTGCTTTGGAATCTACATTACTGTCAATTTATATGATGCAGTACTTAATTAGCACTGATTAAGAACAAGAGTGTGTGTGGGAGAAGCTATTTTGCTGCATTGTCATTTTATTAAGCCTTAAATATTATGATTTAGTGTGACTGATGCATGAAAAAGGTGTATTTGCAGCTTTTTAGGGTTAGCTTGGTCACACCAATTTGAATGCAGTCCATGAAGCTGATAGGTGAAAGGTGCATGCTGTGGTTGGAATCTTCCAGGGAGGGTGTTTCCTCACTGGTTTGGCATAGGAGTTGGGATGTGCAGCTTTAATAATATAAGAAGTGCTAGCAACACAGGAGACAAATAGGGAAAGACTTGCTTCAAGTAGACTGGTTTAATAAATGGTTGAACTGTGGGACCTTTCTATTTAGCTTTTTCTTGTAGGTTTCTGCTCAGCTTCAATAACTGAACTGGGGGGGGGGAAGTGTTGAAAGGAAGGAGTAAATTTTATGGGAGGTAAAGGAAAGGTAAGCTGGGGTGTTATGCAAACCAAAACATGACAAGGAAACAAATAACTTCAGCTCTCCCCATCTTTTTGTTTCAAAGTGTGGAAGAACACATGATTGGTGAGACCTTGTTTTTCAGGGCTGAAATCTTGAAGAATATCCATGTTTGATCCTTCAATCTTGGACAAATGGTGATAAGGTGAAGGTGGAAAATAGTGAACCCAGAACATTTCCAAATAATCTAAGTATTTAAAAATGCACATGTGGGACAAAACAATTCAATCCCTAAGGAAGTGATGGTAGAAAGTTAATTTAAACTATTTGTTTTAAATTCTAAAAGATCCAGACATTAGATGTATGTCTTTCCTGTGCGACTTACCTGGATGTGTTTAAGAAGGAGACTATAAAGAGGTTTTACAAGCATCCTTCACAATGTGTGTTGTGTCCCAACATGAGGGAAACAAACTTTACTAAAATGCCTGTACCTGATGAAACAGACCAAAGCAGATTTTTTGAGACATAGCTAACCTTATATGTCAAAGATCAGGTGAACTTGCGAAAGGATTAAAGGAAGTATTTAAGGAGGTAAAGCTGTTGCAGAAAAGCCACATGAATTCTCTCCACTGACCTCCTTGACTTTCTCAGTTATGATACTGCCATCAGTATTTTAAGGTTGGTGTTGTCAGTCTCTGGTTGGCCTGTGGTCCCAGATGTACTGTACACAAGATTCAAAACTACCTGTCTCAGGCCTACTGCACATGAGTAGTTTCATCTCTCTGAACTGGTCGTTCTCAAGACTTAACCTGCCTGCAAATGACTAGGTTTCACCAGAGCAGTTTTTAAGTCCTTTAAAGGAATGTGTGCTAAATTTTGCTGCACAGTTTGAAGACCTAATCACTCTGTGCACCTTGTGTCTCAAGCGGGAAGTGTGTCAGCCTCCTCTCGGTTGTCATTCTCTTTGGAAGGCATTTCTGAGGAATGATCCAAAACTGCATTGCAAGTGAAAGGAATTCTAGAATGAACTAATCCACTGAATGCAAATAAATTACCAGCAGTGAATGAGATTCCTTCAAGAATTATAAATACAGATATATGTATAGTTACTTGGAGAAATGGTATTGCTGTAACCATTTGCTTGTATTGATGCAGACGATATTTCTTTTTGGGTAATTAATGTCAGGGGGTTTTGTTTTTTTAAAGGACTAAGGAAGAAAACTGGGCAAGGTGAATATAGTCAGTATAACATAACTAGGTCTTTCAAAAGAGTTCATCAAAGTGTCTTATCAAATACTATGAAAGAAAGATGCCATGGGGTAAGAGGTCCTCATGTAGATTGATGACAAGCTAGAGAAGAAAGAGGAAACATAATTTATTTTCATGCTGGAGAGAAAACACTGTCAGGGATCTGTGCTGGTTTATTTTTTGTTCAATATATGCATAAATGAACTGAAATAGGTTATAAATATTGAAATCTTGTCACGTCCTGCTCAATCAAGGTAGGGGGAAAAGAAGGGAATGGTGATGCAGGTTTGACAATTCACTTGGGTCAAATTAAGGAGATTTACCCAATAAATCCATTACATTAAAAAAAAATAAATTAATTCTTCATCTCTTGAACTATAAAAACTACTGAAACTATATATGATGTACTTTAAAGAAAGAAAAGGTAAAGAAGAGAGAGAGAGTCAGGAGAGGAGATAAAGGGTAGGCAAAGTTCTGGATCATCATCCATTCCTTCAGGGTCTTCTGTAGTGGGTGCGCATCTGCTGCTGTACTCAACTTCTTTTTTTTATACCCTGCTTAGAGGGGTGTTGCTTGAAATACACCTTAATTTGAATGGGAGGCATAGAGAGGAGATGCTAATTTGCATAGAAAGTGTAAAGAGGTGGCAACCACCATTTCTTGCATGCACAAGATAGGAAAGGTCAGCATTAACCCTTTCCAACGGAGTTGGTGGTCACAGAGACCCTGTATTTTATTACCCATTGTCTGGTAGGCAACACATATGAAAACTTGGTAAGGGGACAAGGCCATTTATCTTCCTATGTGCTTCACTCCTGCCTTAGCTGACATATTTTTGTCCCTTGTTCTAACTGCAAGGCTGCTTATCCTGACAGCTCATTCAATTCAGAGTGTTCCTCACTATGTATTTGAGACATCAACTCATTTGGATGAACAGTATTCAGGATGGCCCAACTTGCACATAAATAGTGCTGGAAAGAGTTAGAAAGATCATGCAATAATGAGGAATAAATTGGCATGCGAGGAAGCAAATGACTGTGGAACACTGCAAACAGAAAAGTTAATTCTTGTTAGTTATGTAATATTGGAATTCCCATTATCTGTCACTATTAGAAAAGAATTGTGATAAACTCTTCCCTAAACATCCTTTATCAGCCACTGTTGGAACCCAGGTTTGTAGACATGTGGTATAACATCCTGTTCTACTGATATGCAGAAAATAGTATAAACAACTGAAGACTTAAGGATTCTTTTTGTTTTCACTAATACTTATGTAAGAACATTGTCATCCTACTACCAAAAGTGGTAACATACAGCTATGCTTAAGGCATAGTCTTTGTAAAGTACCCTGCTAGGGAAACTGGAAGGGAACAGGTTTGCTTAGGCTGAATTTACAACAATATAATGAGAGATGCACCACTAAAGTAACATCAGTATGTTAGTTTTAAACAATATCTCACTTGGGTCGGTCCCTCACTGTAGGTCATCAATGCTACTTACTATACCTTTGGATACATCTATCAAAAAGCTTCTGAAGACCAGTTGTTTTAGAGTATATAACTGAGAAGAGAAATACATATGAAAGCAGAGTCCATAATGTAGAGATGAGATTACATAGTAGACTAGTAGATAATTTCAGAGGGTGCAATATTACTTTATCTAATGATATTATAAAACCTAAGAGATCTCTTGCAAAGAAGGTGCAAGTACTTCTTTCCTTATTGCACTTGAGTAAGGAAATATGTTGTTGTTTATTTTTTAAGTAGCTGGAAAACACAGGAAAGGCTCAAGCACAAATTGTTATTTGTATGTGAGTGTGAAAATTTCACTGAAGTTCAAAAAAAACTGGGTTTTGTTATTGTTGGGCACTGAGGTTTGTGACTGCCTTAAAGCTTGCTACAGGAAGCTTTGTGGGGGGGACTGAAAGAGAACCCAGGAATTTCCAGATCACAGCTCAGCATTTCAAGTGCTTATTTCTTTCAGGTAAACAAAGAAATGTTCACAGAAACCTAGTCTTGTACTGTGTCAACAGTATCTAAAATGTGAATGTGTGTTATATGCTAATTCTGTAGCCATCTTCGTAGTATTTACATATATATTTTTATTCCTCAACTGATTAGCATGCAAAACTTGCCATTTCCAAACTCTGAATATTATCCTGGGATCATTCAGAATGTTAAAATGCTCTTAGTGAACTTATTTTTATGTTGGTAGTTATCTATTCTCCATTTTAGATGCTATATAAAAGTCGAGAGAAGTAATTTTGATTAATTTTAGATATATATAATTTCTTCTTCAAGATTTTCCTCCTCCAGCAAAACCTAATTTCATGAGGGTTTGCCTCTTATCGAGTAAAGAAAATGTAAATGGATTGTGTGTAATTTGAAATAGTAGTATTTTCTGTGCATGCTATATTATATGAATTTTACAGTAAAACCATGACAGAGAGTACTAGACTGGGGTTGTTCAAGTGCTTAGCATTCCAGAAGTTATAGTTTGTTTAGTTTTGTTGAGAAACAAAATGAAATCCTGAAAACTTGTTTCAAATCTGCCTTCCTTCCCTGCCTTAAGTGATGCATGGAGTGAAAACCTAGGTTTGGCTTTGGTGTTTCTGTTAAGATGGTAGTAATTTGTCATAGCTCTAATTTTCTATAGCCATAGCCACGAATGCCAGTACATTTTGCTTTCTAAACAAAATTAGTACATCATGGTGATCACAGAAGCAGTTTAGGAAAAAATGTGAGCAATAACCAAATGCTAACGATGCTTCTTTTCTTCATTATGCCTTGTGTTGTAGTATTTGAGCTACTTAGTGCCTACATAAATACTGGTTTTATTTTGATGTTTACTAGGGCCAAATCACTTGAGGAACCTTTCAGCAATTTTGTACAGCTTCAGTTTGCTTTGTAGGAGTGAGACTATCTGCTTTAGATCTATTGGTACTGGCTTTTTGTGCTGATCAAAAGTAATTGTTATGTGGTTTATGTGGGTTTTCCCCTCTTTTTTTTCCTTCCTCCCTTTTTCTCAACTCTGCATTACTTGAGAGCCATTCCTTGAGCAAGACAAGCAGCTGTGGTCTTTCACTCCATCTTCCTCTGCTGTTGTTATCCATGGAGCATGTGGAAGGGCTGCTTTTGTTTTGCACTTGGGCTGTTACTGTGACTCAGCCCAAGACAGCACTGTCTAATATGACAGGCAAACTGTCAAAAAGAATATAGTCAAATTGAGAACTGTCCCCCTGGGTGAAAAAAGTCTAGCACAGATGAAAAGTAGCATTAGTGCAGCAAAATGCTTAAGATGTGCTGCATGTTCTACAGTGGTTTGAAAACATACAGCAGACCAGGAAATCCAAATGCCAAGTGGCCTTAGTCTTGAAGAGGTTTCTAGTTTGTGCAAGGATTTGCTCCACAGAGCCACTTCTAAAGCCCAAGGTTTTTCTCCCTTTAGTCATTTGCAAGGGTATGTATTGTCTTGCCTTCAACTTGGGAAATTTTTTCCATTCCTGCATATTCAGGTGCCCTAAATTGTTCTGTATCTGCAGGATGAGGACCCTTTCTTGGTCAAATCACTTGCAACCAAGCTTGAGATGGAAGAATCACAGAGGGGAGGTGGGGATCAGTAAATTCATGCTTCCTGAATGGAAATGCACTTATATCACAATATTTTATGATATGCGATGCAAATGATGCACTACACTAATATTACATTTTGTCCTTTATGTGCTAGCGATGATGGTGGCAACTTTGGACCATTAAGACTACAGGTTTTGTTTAACATTTCCTAAGTAGGAAATAGAGCAGAGTTCAGTAGAATCGTAGAATAGAATCATAGAATCAGCTAGGTTGGAAAAGACCCAAGGGATCATCGTGTCCAACCATTCACCCTACTCTACAAGTTCACCCCTAGACCATATCCCCCAACACTACATCAAAGCGATTCTTAAATACATCCAGGGATGGCGACTCAACCACCTCCCTGGGCAGCCTATTCCAATATCCCACCACTTTTTCCCTGAAGAATTTTTTTCCTGGTGTCTAGTCTAAACCTGCCATGTTTCAGCTTGAAGCCATTAAAGCCACTAGTACTACTAGTCTTTTTAGTAATGTGTGGAAGAACTCAATTTTCAGGTGGTGCTGCGGACATTGCTCTGCTTTATCCTCATACTCATTCTTCTGGCCCTGGTGGGCAGCTCTTGCATTTTCCACTAGCAGGGATTAACAAATAAGCAAAATGGTGTCTAAATTGGAAATACTGGATGACCAGAGTTTTGACCTAATTCTTTCTGCATTTTCTTTTAACACCAATGTATTTAGCAATGTTTCTGTGTCACTTCTTACAATAAAACCTTATGGTTCATATGCTAATGCCTGTCAGCAAGTGTTTCAAATTCTCATGCTTGTACTTGCTGGGTTAGCTCATTGATGGTGTCTGGTTAGAAGCTGTGGCGGCTCAGACAAATCCCAGACCTCCATTCTTGTCTTTCTTTTGGGACAGTATAGTTTCTCCCAATGTTGAGTCCATCCAAGAACATATTTTTCTCCTGAAGTGGCTGAGCATGGAGGGGGAGTGGGATACAGCCAGTCACCATCCATATCTTTCCCTCTATTTTCCCCTTCCCTCCCTCCCAGTTTTGGGATGGAGCTTTTTGTGGTACATGTTCAACCCTACTTTGGATTACAGAAATTTTTAAGAGTCAACTTTAGCTATGGTAACAAAGATTGCTCGCAGGTTGTAGATGTAGGAGCTGTCTGAACTTGTAATTGTTACTTCTGAGAGGTCCTGAAGGCTTCTTGAGGGCAGGAGAGGAATTAATTGATTTAGGTTTTGCTGGCCACTTTTGAGGATACTTGGTAGTAACCGTGATGTGGAATAACAGAACTGAGAGGTTGGTGTTTGCAAATCTCTTGACATTTTTCCTTCTTTATTTTCCTATAACTTGTTGTACGGAAGGCCGACTTGGTCTAGTGGGAGACTAACTCTGGTAGTAGGGCTCAGTCACTCGCCACCAGTGGAGATCACCCACATGAAAAATTCAGAGAATAAGAAGCCATCCCTGAAGGGTGTCCTGGCTGTTTTCTGCATCTAGTTGAAACATCTTGTAGGCTCTGGCTTGCATGAGTATTATAGCATTCATGTGAGATGTAGTAAAGATGACATAGAAGTGACCAGACTGATGGACTTGTAATGTAGTTGTCTGCTCTGATTTAAAATATACCCTCTTATAATTTTGTGAAGCAACTTGTCACTTAATAATTTTCACTAAAAATTTTGATCTTTTTTACTTTCATCTTTGTGTGGAAGAAATATATATTGAATATTTGACTCTTTCCTGTACAGGTCCAATGGAAAGTATGTTAATCTTTGCTGTTGTTTATTTATGAAACTGTTGTCTTAAAACTCTATTGTGAATGGTGGCCAGCAGGACACTATAAAAAAAACAAGGTCAACTGCAGCATTTGTAGACAAGGCCCTTAGTGAAAGCTGTTAGATTTCAGCCAATAAATCCTCATAAGTAATACCCTTGTTTATGGAGAAAGTGGTAATTTTGTAACTCAGTCAAAAGAAAAGCTGTTCAAACATCAGTTAATTCAGTGTTTCAGAACTCTGTGACACAGTTGGTTATCTGTATTTCTCTTGCTCATAAAACATTTTTTTTGGTGAGGAAAAACTAAATCCAGTGCTCTTCTCTCACTTCTGTCTAGTTGCTTATGTGTTCTTTATGATAAAGATGAGTGGAGTTGAGGTTATGCATTGGCTTCTTCCTCAAGAAGCAAAGATGCTTTTTTTTGCCCCCTGGTTGGCAATCATGTATTTACCTTTTCCGTTTCCCTCTATTCCCTTAAATAAGGGAAAAAAACCTTACCTACACATCTCACTCTGGTAGCTTGTAGCCCAAACTGGAATGCCTATCCCACATGCGTATCCACCCTTTCATTCAATCTGTTACTGAACACACAGTTAAATGTAATCATTTCAATCACAAACAGATTTTTCCTTTTTAGCTGATTAAGGGCTCCCTTCTCTTACATCTACTGCATTTGTCACTCAGCATTTGTATACTCAGATCTCCACAGTGCACTCCACCAAAACCTACTCTTCTCCCCCTTCCAGAGATGCAACTCATTTGTGAGTTCTGCTGCTTTTTGTGGTTTCACCTGAGGACCTTTTCTTTTAATTATGGAAGCTTGCTTTGATTTAATGGAAGTTTCTGTGAGAATGATAATGTAACACTGTGTGCTTTTTTTTTCTGTAGTGATAATTTTTTGTAGGCAAAAACAATTACATATTTAATTATCCTCATTAGTGGTTCTGATTTTGAAAGTGATTCAGATGAATATCCCTTTGGAATAAAAGGTTGAACACTAGTACATTGAATCAGAGTAGCAATTTGAAAAAGCATAATTATTTTTTGTGTGCGTGTCTTTTGGTAGACATGTTGTAACTTTATACTTTTTAGACATAAATGCAGGCTACCATTACACAACACACTACATGGGAAGCAGTTCTGCATTGGGAGATTATGTATTGTGGAAATAATTTTGGCTTTCTGAAGGATGCCAATTATGCAATCATATACATTAAAACAATGCAAAAACTAACTTTTTTCCCTTTTGCTTTGTATTGCAGTAACAATTGTAACAATTTACAAGAATACTTTGACATCGAAATGTCAGACATCTAAGAAATGCTTTTTACATCACCATATATTAAGCCAAGTCTCTGGGATGACTACTCAAAGTAGTCACAAGATAGAGTGAAGTTAGTGAATAACTCAATTTCTTTGTACAGGATGTATTGGAATGTTACATTTTGCAAACTAACACACTTCTGATTTCCTCAGAGCCTTTCTCTAGATATGGAAGGCATAAATAACTGATGGGCCTGTCCCAGGCTTCCTTCAGGCTCTCCATTCCAGCTACATTGCAAACCCTTTCTTGTTCCCTTATACTCTCCCCTTAGGAGGTGGGAGGAGGCAGACATCCAGTGGCAGAGGGAAGGCCTCTGCCTGCAGCAGCCCCTCATCTCCATTTTCACAGATGCCATCTTCCCCATCTCCTTCCTCCTGGGGCACTCCCTGCCAGTATGCTGGGATGTCAAGTCTGGGAGGAATGCCTAGCAGGGAGCATTAGGATTCACTTCATTATCTGGCTTCATCAGTGTCTCTGATAACCACCACACACCTAAAGCAAGGAACATTTTGGTCAAATTCAGAGTTTTTGGGTTTCAAAGTGAAAAGGTCTTCAGGTGAAGTCCTTTGTGACTGGAAAAAGGGTAACATTGTGCCCATCTTTAAAAAGGGTAAAAAAGAAGACCCTGGGAACTACCACCCTGTCAGCCTCACCTCTCTGCCTGGGAAGATCATGGAACAGATCCTCCTGGAGGATATGCTAAGGCACATGGAGGACAGGGAGGTAATCCTACGTAGTCAGCATGGATTTACTAAGGGCAAGTCCTGTCTGACCAACCCAGTAGCCTTCTACAATGAAGTGAGTATATCAGTCAACAAGGGGAGACCTATGGATGTCATCTATCTGGACTTCTGCAAGGCTTTTGACATGTTCCCCCACAACATCCTTATCTCTAAGTTGGAGAAATGTGGGTTCAATGGGTGGACTGTTCAGTGGATAAAGAACTGGCTAGAAGGTTGCATCTAGAGTGTGATGGTCAACTGTTCAAAGACCAAATAGAGGAAGGTGACGAGTGGTGTCCTTCAGGGGTCTGTGCTGGGACCACTGTTGTTTAATATCTTCATTAATGATATTGACAGTGGCATTGAGTGCACCCTCAGCAAGTTTGTGGATGGTAGCAAGCTGGGGGGTGCAGCTGATATGTTAGAGGGTCCCGGATAGGCTGGAGAAGTGGGCCCAGGTGAACCTTATGAGGTTCAACAGGGCCAAGTGCAGGGTTCTGCACCTGGGCTGGGGCAATCAGCATTATCAGTAGAGGCTGGGAGAGGATATACTGGAGAGCAGCCCTGGGGAAAGGGACTTGGGGGTGCTGGTGGATGAAAAACTGGATATGAGCCACCAGTGTGCAATCACAGCCCAGAAATCCTGGGCTGCATCAAAAGAACTGTGGCCAGCAGATCGAGAGAGGTGATTTTGCCCCTCTACTCTGCCCTGGTGAGACCTCACCTGGAGTACTGTGTCCGGTTCTGGAGGTACCAGCACAAGAAGGATGTAGACATATCAGAGGGTGTCCAGAGGAGGGCCACCAAGATGATCAGGGGAATGGAGCATCTCTCATATGAAGGTAGGTTGAGGGAGTCGGGGCTGTTCAGCCTGGAGAAGAGAAGGCTCTGGGGAGACCTTATAGTGGCCTTCCAGTACCTGAAGGAGGCCTACATGAAGGCAGTGGAAGGTCTATTCAAAAGGGTTGCTAATGACAGGACAACGAGCAATGTTTTTAAGCTAGGAAAGGAGAGATTTAGACTGGATAGTAGAAAAAAGCTCTTTAATATGAGGGTGATAGATGACTGGAATGGGTTGCCCAGAGAGGTGGTGGAGGCCTCATCCCTAGAGTCATTGAAGGTCAGTCTTGATGGGGCTCTGAGCAACCTGCCCTAGGTAGAGAAGTTCCTACTTGTTCAGGGAGGTTGGACCAGATGACCCCTAGAGGTTCTGGTCCTTCCAGTTTAAAACATTCTATGATTCTATGAAAATGCCACTCTGAGGTGCTGAATTGCTCTTTTCCCTGTGCTGACTGAGGTCCCTGCAGGTGCTGGGGCTCACTTCAAGCCCAGCAAGTCAGCATGTCAGAGACAACTAGCAGCTCACCCACACAAAGTTCATGTTTGGACAAGTTAGTGTTTTCTAATTGAAAAATTGGTGAAAAAGATTCTTCACACTTCTGCTTGTTCACTGTTTAGGAGACTTCTGTAAGATGTATATTGAAAAATGTGTTTTATCAGAGCAATGAATGCTTCAGCATTTGCTGCCGGAAGATGTATTTTTCTTCAGAGAAGAAAAATGGGGTGTGTGGGGTGAGACTTCAGACCGTTGTTCTCGTGAACACCTGTGATCTGACCAGTGCAGAGTTTTTTATCTTTGTGTGGGAGATAACAATGGCAGAAAAATAAAAGGGCTTGCTTTCTGCTTTTCTCAGCAGTTTACAAAATAGTAACATTGATCAGAGAAGTCAAACCAACTGGTAGCAAAATAAAGTTTTTCCTTTGACTCCATTATTGCCTTGACTTAAAACTGCTGTGAGTGGTGGTGTTTAATTGGTGGTTTTGTACTTATTTTTACTAGTGTAGTAGTTGGATATAATAATCTCTGTTAATTATATTTGTAACCTCAAATCAATTTGTGAAATTGATTTAATTTTGTCTTCATATTAAGACTATTTTGTGATGATTTTATTACTCTTTCATCATTTTTCTTTAACATTGTTTTATCTTTTATTCATTCTTATAGGGTATTTTTACTAAGAATTATTCTGGAATTTAGTCAGAGGATCTTTATTCAGTGATGTTTTCCCATTCCCTGTTCTTGAAGATACCTAACTCACCTCCATCTGAAACTTAGTCCTTGTTTGAGTTGTGTTTTACCCTTCCTCCCCTCAAATGCTGAGGAATATTCAATCTTTATTGATATAGAGGGGTATATGAAATTGCTGTCTAGAGTCAGAATCAAAGCCAAAATTGTAAAAGGGCATTTATTTTACCCTTACTCTAATAAAACTTATATTTATCAACCTTATGTGTTAGTCATTAGAAAAAGCCCCTAGAGGGAGACATGATCACAGACGGATTATTGTAATGCCTCATCACTCTTTTCACAGTAACTGAAGTAATTTCTCTAGGTCACTTTGCATAGCTTGTTACTTGATAATTGGGTAGTGATAATGTCATTGTTTGTAGGTGTCTGATCAGTTTTGTCTTCCTTTAGAATAAGGGCCTTTTTTAATTTGGCAAGGGGAGATGTATTGGATGAAAGGAGAAAATGCCTATGCAGCGTTTTTCTAAAAATAAATCTTACAGTGATACAGTAAGAAATCTTGCAAAAGAAAAACAAAATCATAAGTCGTAACAGCTCACTGACATTGTACCCTGCCACCCACCCAGACTTTTTCTTGACTCTATTCAGCACAGAGTAATATGCATATTTGTGATTGCATTTGTAATGCTTCTACTACTGATTTGAAAAGCACAGCAATGCACTCTGAAATGTTTCATTTATCAGTACTCTCTGTGTGTCTATGCAAAAAGGATTATCCTAGCATGCTATATTGTTTGGGTGTAGAAAGGGTAATTAACCTGTGGTATGATCTTGTTAATTCAGTTTCCATAAACAGAATTTATT
Organism: Chloroceryle amazona; assembly: GCA_027560015.1. NCBI lineage: Eukaryota > Metazoa > Chordata > Aves > Coraciiformes > Cerylidae > Chloroceryle > Chloroceryle amazona. The sequence continues at coordinate 73,367 of JANHFX010007917.1, read as the reverse complement.
GTGTAGATGTCTTCAGCCATTTTCTTAAAAATGTTTTATATGTTTTATATTGTTATTGTTTGGGGTTTTTTTACATGAATTCCATTAAATTCTCTTCTGAAATATTTTTATTTTACCTTAAAGTCAATAATAAATATTTTGTTTTCCTCTGTCAATGTAGATTTCCATATTTTTCACTGACTATATGGAAAATGAACCTTAAATTGTGTTCTTTAAATTTCTCAACACTTTTATTATATTTCAGTCCCAAAGTTTCACAGAGAAGTTCAACCTCTAAGAAACAAATACATATTTTAGTAATGCCAAATGGAATGTTCTCCGATAGATATGCATGCTTTTTTCTTATCTTTAAATAAATCAAAATGCAAAGACATTCAGAGAAAGGATAAACTCTGCATAGTAGCCATATGTTTTAAGGGTTATGATCAAAATTGTTTTCATGCCTGCTTCCTACTCCTCTACTCTGATTTCAGGCCAGTGAAAAAGGATCTGTCTCACTGATGTCTGATCTCTTATGAGATACGGGATCCTGAGGAGTTCCTTTAAAAACCCCTCCTTGAGTGTTAGCATCTTTCTGAATTATTCCACCTGTCCTGTTAGCTTTTTTTTCCTTTTCCTTCAATTTTGGCAGATAATCTCTCTTTTCTGCCTCTCCATTCTGTGCCACCCCACACCTTCTGGGGGTGAAGGGGATCATTTCTTTTTGTCACGTCTCCCATCGAATCAAAACCACAAAAAAGCACCTTGTTTTTAAATTTTCTGAAACTTGGAGATGTGTTGAGGAATTGCTGGTATGAGGACTGGCAAAGGTTGTAATGCTTTCAGATTAATGCATGTGCCAGACAGACTGGACTTACAGTAGAACCTCTAACTGTAGACAACATACATGCACTCAGGAGTTAAAAATACCATGCTAGCCTTTTCCAGATAACTGAAATGTTCAAGAAAGTTGTAGCATTATCTAATCTCTAACTGGTGGAAATGAATGTTCAAGGGAACATTCATCTTGCCTTGCCAATGTTGGGTCTAAATTACCATTAGGTCGTGTTTATGGTCCTACATTAGTTGTGTAGGAGGCTCAGAAATGCTGCTATCTTAACCTAGGCACAATTCCTGATGTCTCTCAGGAAAAAGTATCCTCCAGAAGTCACGTAGGCTGTTGATATAGTTTGTGGGTTTGTTTTTGTTTTTGTTTGTTTGTTTGTTATTGCCGTGCCAATAGGTACAGGTATGGCAAATGAAAAGTCCAGCCTAGATCTTTAAACCATCTCTGTCCAGTCTGGTTACCACTACCCCTGCGGGCTATACAATGCCCAGTCTCACTTTTGGTTTCTGAGCATGATCAACTTGCAGCTTCACCACCAGCTTGTCATGAGATATGCCAGTTTGCTTGACAGGAGATTCCTCAAAGTGCTAAAAGAAATTTTGTATCTGGCTGATGTATTCAGTATTTTCCCAGGCACAAAGTGGCAGTGCTCTCTGCTGGAAAAGCAGAAGAAATTTCCTTGGTTATTATACTTTGTCAGTTTCCCTTATTACTTCAAGTTGTTGAGTCTATGGAATTTTGAGTAAAGTTGTAAAATGTTCTTGCCCTCCCTCCCTTTTCTTCTTATATGAGTAAGATAATAGTATCTATTTAACCTGAGATTCAAGAAAGTTCTCTTGTCCTGTGTCTGTTGTGCTGATAAACTGTTTATGTGATCCTTTAACCACACAGTTAAGGGAATAGGTCTTTGTCTTATTGCCCTGAAGCACTTGCAGGTGCAGACTGTTTGATGCTTTGTCATTTCGGTTGGGGTGTCCACTGAGTACTGCTGAGCTGCAGGCTTCCTCCTGTTTCACTCAAATATTACTGGTTCCAGTAATAAAATACCCCGGTTTGAGTAATTCATATATAGGACATAAATAAACCTTATTCAGGAGGAACCTGACTGTCCGGGCCAAATGTAGTCAGACTCAACTGCAAGCCATTTCAGTTCTGGCTTAGAGGTGTTCTAGAGGTCCATTCCTGCAGAGCAGGCTGTGGGGGCCCACCTATGCCTATTTGCTTGGGCCCTTGCAGTTTTAGTCATTAGGCTGGAGGCAAAACACTTTAAAAGCCTTGTTTTCACAATAGCATTTAAGGAGTTGGTAGAACCTGCCTGTTTCTGCCCCCTGCCCCTTAGGTTTTTTTACATTTCTTCAGGTATTTATCTTTAGAGTTTTATATCTGTAATGTTCATCAGCTTTCCCTAGCTTTCTCCCTTTCAACTTTCAGTCTGAGCTTGCTTCTGCATACTGTGAAATATGGTGTTTAGTTCGATCATGTTTTATCATTAAGTAACATTTAATTACATACTGTCTTTGATTTGTCTGTTTCAGTTAGGTTTCGATAGATCACTTGTCCTGTTCAACTAATCACTTTCTTCCTATGGAATGTTGATGGAAAAATAACTTTTTTTAATAAAAGATTCTGAAATCACTTTTTTGTTGTTGATTATATTGAAGTAGCTTGCACATTGTTTTACACCAGAAAATGCATCTGGGTTGTCAGCATTTTATATATGTATCTGTATTATGGCACTGCAGTTTTTTTCTAGGGAACTTAGTCTGTTTGTGTCTGCCATTAAGATGGATGTGTAGCAGATGCTGTTTTTAAATGAAGCACTATTGTATAGGCTGATGGATAGAAAGTTTGTCAAAAGTAGTGAAAGCTTCTACTGGGGATACAAAACAGCTGGAAAAATTCATTCTCATGGGCTGCTAGTATGAATCTCTAGTTCAGTTGTGCTGCATTTTGATTAGAAAGTTAGGTTGTATGGAAGTGTCAAACATAGTTCCTGATATTCTCTATTTTTATGATATTTGCAATTTGGTATTCACCTTTTTATTCTTAGCCAGCCATTTTTACGTGAGTGTCTGTTAAGAAGTATAGCATAATAAAAGTTGTCAAATGTGAACTGCATTTATTCCTTCTATGTGAATGTCTTGTTGGCCAATGGAAATTAAAATGCTGGATTGACTGTTTCGCTTGTATTTGTAGAGAGTAACTTGTACAGGGGATGAACAATGACATTATTTTTTAATTTTTTTCTTTTAGTTCTCTATTAAGTTGCCAACAATACTATTCTCTACTTCAAAGCATGACTATAATTGGAAAAGTGATTATGTAAAAGTGACACCGTCTTATTCAACTGTGCTTCTTCCTATTAAGCCTATTTTTGCTTTCCAGATACCCAAGCTTCTCCTGCGGTTGTGCCAGCTAGGAAGAATTTGTTTCTTGCAAGGGACATTATTCTGTACTAGCACCTGTCTAATCTATATGCAAGCACTTGTCAGCTCCAGTGCTTGAAATTTCTTCTTTCTGAATTTCCAAGTGTCTTTCATCCTGTTCTGCGATACTCATTTATCTGGCTGCCTTCTGCATGCCATGCATCTTTCCATATTACTTTAGGAGGATCTCTCTTAATTTTTTGCTTTCTAGGGATTCCCAGAGCTGGTGCTGCTATCTTCTGAGGTGGTGTTTCCTTATGGTCAATACCAGCATAATATTTGGAACAGAATATCTCCCCACCTCTAATCTCCTCAAGATTTCAAAAGACAGAAGGAAAAAATAGGCCATTTTTTTAGTCCAAGCTGCCATAAGACAGTGGCAGATGTTGACAAGGAACATCCTGACACCACTGGGGATTGCAAGTTATTTCTGTAGGACTGTAACATCCATTTTGTGCAAATGAAGGCTAGCCTTGAAACTTGTCTCATCAATGCTCACTTGGGCCTGTCGCATTGTGGTCACCTTTTCAAAAACTTACTTCTTACCAGACTTGCTTTAGAAAATCAACTCAGAATCTACTGCATTCAAGATATAGTGAAATATGCAAATTTCTGTGTTTTGTGTCAAGAGAAAGGGTTAGAAAATCTGTCGTTTAAGGTTGGGAGGGGGCCTATAGTCACATGAATGACAGAATCGAGATTGCCATAAGTGTGCTTTGTACCTAGGTTTATAGGTCTTTGTTAGAAAGACCTAACCAAATTATATGATCTATGTTAAGTTGTGTCTGTATTAAGTATAGGTATGTACTATTATTATAAAAGAATTGTGGATTTTCTTCACTGTTTGTTCAGTTCTTTTTATTACTTTATAAATCATTTGGCTGCAGAAAGATTGTAAAAATAAATTTATAAATGCTAACAGAAACTGCCTGTGTTCTAGGCAGAAATTCAGTTGCTAGGAAAATTCACAGAAGTAGATTGCTGGATTTTTGCTGGCCTTACAAAAAACACTGCATCAGCAAAAGCAAAGGTGATCAGATCTGTTTCAGTTCATACTCCAAAAGAAAGGATTTCCTATTTTACTTTTGGATGTAAATGTGTTTAATATGGTGATACTTGCTTCTAAAATAAGAAACATTTTATTAGAGCTTGCACTAGGATCCAAATACTTTGATTACTTTCCCTAGGCATTGCATGTGATTTATTTGTTTTTGTGGCAAGTAATAGTCAAACTGTTTTGTGTGTAGCTAAAATTTTTAGGTTTTCAAGTTCTCTTCTTTTTCTTTTTTTTTGTCTTGCAGTTTTCAGTGAAGATCTACATGCCAGTCTATATTTTGTCAATGCATCTCTGCAAGAGGTAGTGTTTGCTAGCACCACAGGGACATTGGTACCCTGTCCAGCAGCAGGGATCCCCCCTGTGACGCTCAGATGGTACCTAGCAACGGGCGAGGAGATCTACGATGTCCCAGGGATCCGCCACGTCCACCCCAATGGCACTCTCCAAATTTTCCCCTTCCCTCCTTCAAGCTTTAATAACTTAATCCATGATAACACTTACTATTGCACAGCTGAAAATCCTTCAGGGAAAATCAGAAGTCAGGATGTTCACATTAAGGCTGGTAAGTACTGTCTCTTACTGTGTTTGAGGAGGGAGGAAATGGGTGTTTCAGACAAAGAGTAGCAGCAGCTGTGAATCGAGGAGATAGACCAGAAATGTAACCTCTGAACTCTTCACAATATTAAGTAAAATAGCAGGTTCTTCCCTCTTCTCCCTGATTTGATTTACTATGGTGGTGAAAAGTTAGTTTTTCAAAGATCATAAACAGTTAAGCTTCTGTACAAGTACAAGGAAAAATTAACTGATAACAAAACCATTAATCAGGCCATGCTTACTCATTAAAGGACTGTGAGAGATAAAGATGTAGTCTTTGGACTTTGTACAGGGGCTGGAAGAAAGGAAGAATACTTTTTGAATCACAACCCTTCTCATTTACTTGTATTTGGTTGTGCTTTCTTTGAGAGAGAAACTTGTGTCCTGTGTAGTTATTCAGCAACTGATGTTAGTCCATAACTAGTGCTTTCTGTTTAAGCCAAAAGATGCAAATGAGCATAATGGTCTTGTGTCTGTTTTCTATACTGGCTGTGTGTAGACTGGGTCAGCCAGTGGAGAATTAGAGTGGGATCAAAATTAGGCCTTTTGTTACAACACAGAAACATGCAATTGCATAGTTTTTGAAGGTTTTTGTCTACCCACTTCAGTTAATTAAAACATTCAAACAAACAAATAAAAGCTAGTCTGGGGCCTGACTCTTCGCTAATGCAAATTCTCATAACCTCTTTTTTGTTGGAACTATGCAAGTCTTTTCTTATAAGAGAAGTATCTTTCCTTTGGAGCTATGTCTTCATAGACATTATGTAGGAAAAACTGTGAACAGTAAGCAAGTAGACTTGTCTGACTCATTTATTTTTAAATAGATTCTGTTGTTCTTAATGATAATTTAACATTGAGACATGTGGTTTGTAGACAGTTAGAAGGCAAGAGGATTCAATTAAATTCATATCTTAGGATTCTAGTCTACAAAAGTGGATTTCCTTGCATAAAAAGTGATTAGTAGAAGCAAATTTGCATGTTGCATACATGTGGAGTTTCTATAATTGTCTATGCTACTTCTGAAAATGGTTAGCTGTCCACAGATTTAAAAAGTTTGAAAAAGAAAAATTTGTAAGAATACATAGTAACCAGCTTTGTTTGGAATTGTGTTCTGGGTTTCATAGTGTTTTTTTTTACTTTAATGGATTTGTGGTCAAGTTGTGTGACAGAATTATACTTAGAATATATTTTTTTTCCCTCTGTGGATTTGTTAATGTATCTCAATTTTGAGCAGTTTGGGGGCAACATTTTTTCCAGTATTAGTTTCCAAGTTTTCTATTTCTTAGATAAATTAATGTGGTGATGTAGAGGAGGTTAAAGGTTGCAACATTGCCAACTAAGGCTCTGAACTCGTGTTCCTTTAGTAGTAAAAGTATATTATATGGATGACAGTATAGAAACATAGAATTATTATGGTTGGAAAGGATCATCAAGTCCAACCTTCACCCAACATCTCCCTAACCACTAGACCATAGCCTCAAGTGCTACATCTACTTGTTTTTTAAACACCTTCAGGGATGGTGACTCCACCACCTGCCTGTGAAGCCTGTTCCAGTGCCCAACCACTCGGTGAAGAATTTCTTTCTAACATCCAATCTAAACCTTCCCTGATGCCACTTGAGGCCATCTCCTCTTGTCCTATCACTAATAATTTAGGAGAAGAGACTGACACCAGCCTCACTACAACCTCTTTTTAGGTAGTTGTAGAGAGCAATAAGGTCTCCTCTCAGTCTTCTCTTCTCTAGACTAAACAATCCCAGTTCCCTCAGCCTCTCCTCATCAGGCATGCTTTCCAGACCTCTCATCAGCCTCGTTGCCCTTCTCTGGACCCACTCCAGCACCTCAAAGTCCTTCTTGTACTGTGGTGGCCAAAACTGGACACAGTACTCAAGGTGTGGTCTCACGAGTGCTGAGTACAGGGGCATGATCACCTGCCTGCTCCTGCTGGTCACACTGGTTTTGGCAGAAGCCAGGATGCCCTTGACCTTCTTGGCCACCTGGGCACACAGCTGGCTCATGTTCAGCTGGCTGTCAGCCAACACCCCTAGATCATTTTCTGCCAAGCAGCTTTCCAGCAACTCTTCCCGAAGCCTGTAGCACTGCCTGGGGTTGTTGTGACTGAATTACATGACCCAGCACTTGGCCTTGTTGCACCCTCATACAATCAACCTCAGCCAATCCCTCCAGCCTGTCCAAATCACTCTGCAGAGCCTTCCTACCCTTAAGCAGATTGACACTCCCACTTGATTTCGTGTCATCTGCAAATTTACTGAGGGCACATTCGATCCCCTCATCCAGGTCATCAGTAAAGATGTTAAGCAAGACTGGTCCCAAAACTGAGCCCTGAGGGACACTACTTGTGACCAGTCACCAACTGGACTTAACCCCATTCACCATGACTCTTTAATGCAGCTATGTCTGTTGCTCAGCATTGATCTATTTATCTGTGGAACCCCAAGCAAAGTCTTTCTCCTCTCCTTGAAAAATAAACCTCACAAATGGAAGGAGGACCTGATAAAAACCCTCTTTGTAGTAGGTGGCTGTAGATGCATACTAATAAACTATCAGGTCTTTCCAGCCAAGTCAGAAATGCCCCTTTTACACCTTTTCCTTCATTTTTTAGTCTTTTACCCCCAATCCATTCATTTTTCCATATGATTCAATTTCTCAGTTAATCTCAGGTTTGGATAACAAGTGAAACAAGTCCCCTTCCTTCATATGAACTGATACTGTTTGTGCAAGCTGCCATTGTGCCTGATGGCAGACAACTGCTGTTGAGTATCTTTTCCAAAGGCTTGTGCAATCCCCCAGTCACAGGAAAATACAATTTTTGTGAGAATCTTCTGTGTATAGCAGTACATGTATTTTTATATTCAGGTGATAAACCCTGTGTTGCTCAAATATGAAGTGATAAACTTCATTTGTTTGTGTATTACTTTCAATTACACTTTTGTTTATGTGAAATCTGTACACCGTTTCAGACTTGCCCTAATCAGCATGATTTGGGGAGGTCTTTTTTCTAATCTCTTATTATCTCGGTCTCCTTCTCCTTCCAGTGCCTCCAACAGCAATAAGAATTCCTAGGAATACAGAATAAATCACTGGAACATCCAATGATGGCACAATCATACAAAGGCTAATATAGCCGTGCCCATTTCTCATTCAGCTTCAGAAAGTCTGAAGCTCATTTACCTGTTTCCCCAAGAATATGGGTACCAGATCATAGAACCATAGAATGAATCATACAATGTATTGGATTGGAAGGGACCTCTAAAGGTTATCTAGTCCAACCCCCTGCAATAAGCAGGGAAATCTTCAACTAGGTCAGGCTGCTCAGAGCCTCATAAAGCCTGGCCTTGAATGTCTAGAGAGATAGGTCCTCCACCACTTTTCTGGGCAGATATAAGGGTTCCAGCTCCCAAATGATTGTACTTAAAGTTTTGCACGTGATTTTTGCATATAATGCAACACATATCCCCAGTTGCTCAAAACCTGTAACCCACACACATAGACACCCAAACTCAATCCTATTCCAGGCCAGTGCCACATGGGAGTAAAGGTGATTATCTCCATTTCATCTTCATGCTTTCCTGCATAATCATGGCAGGGTAGAATATATCTTTTTAACAAAAGCTGAAATTCTCATATAAATTCATGACTTGAGAACTTGGGATTTAAAAAAAAAAAAAATCAGCAAGTCATTCATGGGAAGTGTCAGAAGTATGATTTGGAAATAACTGAGAGGCTTCTGAAATCACAATAATGTAAGCTTTTTAAGCAAGGAAATGAATAAACCTCTTTCCAGTTTTTGTGCCCCACATATGGTTTTTGTGTTTGCTTTTACTGAAATGATCATCTGGGCAGATTTTCAAAATGACCAACTGTTCTGAAAAAACGCGAATACCTTTAGCAGTGTGCTAGGATATTGCTGCTAACCAAGCCTTTTCCGTAAATGATGCTTGGAGCATGAGCAATAGACAAAAGTCAGCTTCATTAGGATGATCTATGTGCCATTCCCTCCAGTGTAGAACAAGATTAGGGGACTGCTTCATCATAGGGCAGCCAATGTTGTAAAGGCACTGCATTAAAGGTGCTTAGAATATCAGTTCAGCATTTATAACAGAGTTAAGAAACTTAACCTTTGATTAAAAAGAAATTATTGACTTTTAAAATAAACTAGTGGTATCTATCTTATCATAGAAGATGGACTTGTTCCAATTTTTAGAAATATATTAATTTATAGTTTTAATTATTTATGTAATATATTAACATTGAGAAAATGACAGGTACATTTTAGTACTCTGCTGCTTTTTTTTTTCTTTTTTCTTTTTTTCTTGAAATACATTGTAAGCATGGATGACATTTAGAAATTCCAGTGCTCCTGGTGTTTAGCAATACTTCTGGAAACTGCAACAGATTTATTGACTTTTCAGTTTAGAATCAATGTGGTTAAAAGGAATTGGTAGAGTTTGGTATATGTTTGTGGGCAGGATATTTAGGCAAGAAATGTTATTGTGATGTAGAAATTCAGCCTTGCTGACTTGATGACACTGCTGCACTGGTGGTTCTTTCCAGTAACTTTTACCCTCAGGCATATACATGCCTCAGACACATCAATAATTTTCCAATAGTCATCCTGATTTTAATTAAAATTATTTACCACTTCAAGATGTATAGGTTTGTTCACCACCTCAAGATCTTTAGCTATGTTGGCTATGGTGATTTCTTATGAGTCGATGTTGCTGCTTGTCCTTCCTGACTTGCCCATTTACTTCTTGTAGTAGATGACATCTGTTTCTTCTTTGCTTTACCATCTTCTTCATGAAGTGTTGCTCACAGGATCTTTCACCCCTCATTCTTGATTGAATTGTTTCAGTGCTTGGATCTTCTATCTTTTGATCCTACCTAATGCAACTTCATCTCATCCCAGCAATATTAATTTGGTGTGAAGGATTTATTTTGTTCTTTTTTCTCTTTGTCCATTAAATTAATTCTTCAAGATGTTAGACAAATTGTAATCTGGATCGAAGTGCCCCCATGCTGCTTTTTATTACAACTCTGAATCATAGTTTCTGTTTCCTTACCATTAACCCATTTCTTTCGGTCCTGATCAATTGAAGGTAGCTCTTACTTTACCTGCTGTCATTTCTCTGTATTTCTGAGACACTTTGCTTTTTCTATGGCTGTCACTTCCATTGATTTTCTCTTTATATTCTCACTTCTTCAAAATCCTAAATGACGCTAACCTTCTACCCTCTGGATGTCTAATTCACATACAGTACTTGTATGCAATTTTTAGCCTTTGATAGAGGAGAAAACAATTTGTGATGGGAAGCATAGCATGAGAAACTAGGCAAGCAATAGAAGACACAACACCACTTACCTATATAAATACATAGTTCTTACAAAAGTTTTTCTTCTTGCCCTCGGAATTAGATAGGGGAAGAACACAGAAATATGGTGAAATACAGATTCTGAGGAAATGAAAAGATCTGGGAATGTTTTCATATTGTTTCAATCAGCCTTGCAAAACTCTGTCATTTACTGAAACAAAAGTGTTCACAGCCAAAGTAACCTTCTTGATGGAACTTTTTAAGGCTGAGGAAGTGGATGGGATGTAGGACTGTGACTTGTTTAACGAACTCTCTTCTTCTATCTTTAGTCTTACGGGAACCCTATACAGTACGTGTGGAGGACCAGAAAGCCATGAGAGGCAATGTAGCAGTGTTCAAGTGCATTATCCCCTCCTCTGTGGAGGCATACATCACTGTTGTCTCATGGGAGAAAGACACAGTCTCGCTTGTCTCAGGTATGCTGTTATGGCTTTCTTTTCCAATTGGCAATGGCAGCTACGGTTCCTGTTGTCTGTTGTTGGTTGCTTTTTTTTTGTTTGTTTTGTTTTGTTTTGTTTTGTTTTTCCCCTCTCCTGGGTGGGGGGGCAGGAATAAAAACAAAGACTGGTATTTGCTTTGAGTCTGTTATAACTGAATTGTATGGCAACCTTCCTGTAACATATTTCACATTAACATTGCTGCATCCCTATGACTGTGTGTGACATGAAGGTTTTAGACAGCCAAGCTTTTTCTAGCATGCTTGCAGGGAAAATAACATGATTTTTGTTTTATACCAGACATATAACCAGCTTGCTGGCAGTGGGCTCACATTTTAACTTTGATAAGGAACTCCTATATGCCAAAGAAATTTGGGTGTCATTAAGCATGTCTTGGATTGTAATTGTTTTTCAGTAGTAACGTTACTCACGAATTAGAAGTCCTAAGCCTAAATTTATATGGTTGTGTTCAAATGAGGTATGTAATTGATATTTATACTTCCATAACATTTAAATCTCAAATACCTTCATAGATAAATATCTTCATAGATAACACTGGAGGCTAAACACATGGTAAACTGTGCTGTAAGCTGAACACGTTGAAGTGAAAAAATCTATTCTAAAGCAGTTATGCATTAATCTATTTACTGACAGTGAGAAAACATGAGGCATTGTTCAGGAAGCAGAGGGGATTCAGACGAAGAATATCCAATGTATTAAAGCATAAACATTCTAAGAAATTCATGGGATAAAGTATATGTGGGAAAAATATTTTCAGTATAGTACATATCTAAATTATATATTGCACACAGTGCAGCTGTTACACGTACAAATGACTTATGTGCGCAGAAATTTGAAATGTGTTGTTCCAGAGTAATGCAAAGTAGAAAAAAATAGCTTGAGGTCAATGTTGCTTCAGAGTATATTTAAGAATGTGTTCGTGTTTATGATCCTAAAATGTGTGGCAGTATTTTTGTGCTTCTCAGTATATTAATGAATTTTTATTTCTGATAAACATGACATTGATTGAAATATCCATGTTTCTATATTATTCACATATATATATTATTTCTCTGTGTTTTATTGATTCCTTACGCTTGTTCTATTTGTTTTGGGTGTTGGCTTTCTTTTTTAATTAACTTTTATTTGGTTTTATGTATTTATTTTTTTAAATATATTTTAAATAGCTTTCTAAGGATTTGGTAGCTATTTAAGTACCATGTAATTGATGATCAGCTATCCTATAATTCTGGTAAATTCACTTCCTTGTTATGCTCTTGGATTTTTATATGGTATATTGTTTTTTCTCACTGAGCAACTGTAACTGTTTCCTTGAAGAGGTCTGTAATATTTAAATTGTAGTCAGGTCAGAGTTGTATTTAAATACATAGATAAACTTTCCATTATTCTGTATATGATGATACAGATCTGTGTTTAAGATTATCTAAACTGTGATTAAGATTATCTAAAGCAGTTATGGACAGATGTGTTTATTTTGCTACACCTTAAAATAGGTTACTACATGATGATTCACTTATATCTGTATGTGTGAGTATTGCCTGGAGAAGAATGTATGTACCTTAATGGTTAACTATGTTGTTTGTTTGTTTGTTTGTTTTTCCCTAAAGTTTATTCATTCTGTATTATAAGAGAACATGCCTATTTTGTCAACATAGATTATATCTTCTCAAACTTTTTTTTTTTTTAATTTTTAGATGAGCTTTAGTATCTAGGATCTATGTTATCACATAGACTAGCTCAATCCTGCCCTTTGCCCTGGAATCAGGAGTAAGACACACAGATCTCTGTAACCCCTTTTTTAGGGAAGAAAGTCTGGTGTTTCTGCAGACCATCATGGATGCTATTTTTGGATAATTTCATTCTGGTTAGTCTATACTGATTTTAACCCTAAACTTTTGGGGGATAAGAACCCAGTTTCTAATTATCTCACAATCCCTTAAATTGACATGTAGCTTTCTAACCAAAAATAAAACAATTATTCATTAAGACTAATGCTCTTTAAAATATCATATTAGATCACATCACCAAAAATCTTGTTTCAGAGATGAAATCACAGGTTAGATTACAGGTCACTGCTATCTGTCATGCAAGGGCAAATGTGATGCAAGAAAACATTGCTCCAGTTTAACTACAATGATTGAAGGATTTGTTTGTTCACCATTTATACTCTTTAACTGCAGCTTAATAGTAAAAGCATTTAAAAAGCAGAACCCATACGTGTTTTGTGAAACAATTGCCTTGAGTTTTACCCATAATCAATTTTGCAATAATCTAACTCAAATGTAAGATATTGATCAAGTCTGTCTTCTTACAATGCCAGTTTTGATGAATAGGATGCAAGATAAAACACAACTATTGAGCTGTTTTCCACTAATGATCAATATCCTGAGGAAATATATATACACTTGCTTATACAGCCATCGCTAGCATGTTTGTTTTTTTCTCCCTGTGTGCTAGACCAGATTAATTTATATGCTTTTTATCTCACTATTTAATATTGGAAAACATTGAGTTCTGATTTGTTTTATTCTTGTTTCTTAATATAACTCATTTATTGTTTACTCATTAACATCAGCAAAAATGAGAGCCATCTTGAGGGGGAACAAAAGAGCAAGAATATGAAAAGATATACATTTACAGAGTCATGTTTATGATGCTTTGAGGTGGACAAGACTTTTGTGGGAAAAAATGGTAGTGTTTACTTGAAAAGAAAGAAAAAGGAAAATGGAAGATGGAGAGAGAGGGGAAGAAAGATAAGAACATTTTCACTGAGATGACATATCCATTGCAAATAGAAGACACAAGTATTCCAGAAGCTTGTACCTTACAGAAGGGAATGGGAGACATTGTATGACAGGAAGCATGGCAGCTTTCCAGTGGGAAATCTCCATATGCAAGTAGCCCAACAGAGATTTACTCACCCCCTGCCCCCCCTCCCCCAGCCCGTAATGGTTAAACTCAATATGATATTTCTAAGTAAAATTCAGAGGAAATATTTCATATACCTGTCTCTAGTCGCATTCTGACTGCTGGGAGATAGATCTGTAGATAAACCCAAATCCTTTATTTCAGCTATTACTGTTCTAGATATCACTTCTCTTTTTATGTGAATTCAACATTCTAAAGAAAAAAAGCAAAGCATTTTTCCTTTGATGATGTACAAAATAAATAAGAAAAACAATCCAGCCATTTAGAAAAAGCATTTAAGTGATGTATTCTGAGATTATGATGGGAAGATCTTTTTGCTCTTGCAACCATCCTGAGCATATCTGCTTTATCTATATCCTTAGTTCTCAGGAAGCACAGTGATGTCCATAGTGATCAAAGTGTGTAGTAAATATGGCTGAGCTGCAATTTTGTGTCATGCCTCCAGTATATTGTCAAGTAATTGGGAGCTGAAACATATTAAGACATATTGCTAAAGCATTTCCAAGGAGTGTCCAGAGAGGCCAGACTCCCTGTTCAATAAAGGGTAAGGTGCCAAAAATACTGAATTCTATGAAGTTTCCATGTGCGAGGACAGTTGTGGATTGAAAAGCTGTGCATGTTTTTGTCCGTCTGTCAGGGGAACATCGAAATAATCGGGGTTTTGCTCCTATACGTTGATTTTCAATGTGACTACAAATCTGAGACCAAAAAGCTTTTTCAGGATGTCCTTTAGGGGCCAAAGGGGGGGTGGGGATTTGTTTTAAAGCAAGGCAAACCCAATTATTTGAATCAATCTATTCCACAGAAAAGTAGAAACCAACAGCTTTCAACAACAAATAGACAGAAAGCTTTTCGTACGGGAAAGATCCATTGTGAATAATTGTTAGATTAAGTATTCATCCATGTCTACTAATACAGTTGTGTTACAAACTCTCATGATAGACAAGGACAGCAGCAGTCCTCTGCAGTTGTCAATATGCTACAAAGGCATGAAGTATATTTCATTTGCCCATCTGTGTCTTCTGGTAAGAACAATCAAACTCTCCAGTGGTGTGTGTCTTGCCCAATAATCTCTGAGATGCTGGCAAAAGGAAGGACCAACAGTAACTCTGAGAAGTACTAAAGGCATCACAAAGTGCAGAGTACTGCTATACCAAGCTCTGCATATGAAAATTCAGGATCTCTTTTTTGAAGATCCTTCTTTCTGAAGAATTGTATGTTGTCTGTCAGTTGACTTCAAACTGAGTCTGAATTTAGAATCATAATACTGTAAAAACGTGCAGTTTTATCTTGTTGCCGTAACCAGCTCATAGGCATTTTCATTAGATGACTCTAAACATAAAAGCTTAAATAATCCTAGAACATTGTATGAGTGATAGCTGCATACGGCTTGCTCAAAGCCCAAATTTCCTTCTTACTGCTTTCCTTCACAAATGATTCTCAAAGGAAGAAACTTTTGGAATTAGCTTTGTGTTGTACTTGTAACCCTTGAGAACTGCCTAGGTGCTGCAGGACCAAAGAGTGCAGCAAAGTATGTTTCTGAACAACCATCGTATGTCCAAGGAACAATAGTATAGAAAAGTGCCAGAGTACAGATTGTGCTTCTGTTTCTGTTGGTCAACTGCAAGGCAGATGGGAGACTAGTCCTTGGCTCATAGTATTTCTTCTTCACACACAGAACAGTGAAATTAGAGTAGAAGGGAAGGTAAAGAAAAAATAACTGTTGATTCTGCTCTGCCTAGGTGAAAGCAAATAGCAGAGTCTGTTCAAGTGTTAATTAGCTCCAGGGAGAGCAAAGGATGGGTGTGGTGATAGAGTAAGGAAGGCAAAAAGGGATTATTAAAGATAAAGGTCACTGTAAGGGGTCAGCAAAGAGACAGAAAAGAAGAGCAGATGGAAACAAAGGGAAAGGCTGAAGAACTAAATTTGGTCTGTCACTACATACTGTAATTCTGTTATGAGAGCCTCCTATCCTAATGCTGATAACTACAAGGGATTTTGAGTTTTTCCATGTATCTGAATAGCTTGGTGCCAAATGCAGGATCATGACTACGTTCATGCCCTGACCTTTTATGAATTCCCATTTTCTTGTCTAATGACATACCATCCAAGGATCTGTCTGATTTATACAGAGTGTGACTTCTTAAAAAAGGTAAGAAATGAGAGAGATAATAATGACAGTACAAAATGGCATATTTAAATCTGCACTGAACGAACAGCAGTTTTGAGGGAAAGGTGTGTAAGCATGAACAGAATGCATTTCCCTGAAGGCCTGTGGTTGACACTCGGAAGAAGCTGATGAGCCTTCCAGCCAGCAAATTTTCCATTGGTCAGAAATTAGACACACTGGACTAGTTTGAGAAGTGTCACTGATGTACAGTGACCTACATTTAATGTAGTGAATTACGTTATGTATTTACACACAGTTCCTCAAGCCTTGTCTTTAAAAGGCTCAGGGGCTCTTTTTGCCTTTCTGAAGAAAGGGCTTTTCTGAATTGCTGTGGTTGACAGTAAGCAATCAACATTTGTCAGTAGTTGTCATGTGGTGGCTTCTAAAATACACCACTGCAGCTTTCATTTGTTCTGGGATTTGGAGATTACAGCACTAGTTCAGTTTACACAGAGTGATCACTGTTTTTTCAGCAATGAAGTTTGTACATAACGGGGGGGGGGGGAAGTCTTTATGGAGAGTGGTCCTGTGTGTAGAGTCCTGTTTTTAGAATTAGATTATTGCTGATGATCACAGGGATTAAATCCAGCCATTTGATTGAGGATGTGTCTAGTAGAGATGAGCTATGATCTTTCATCATTCACTTTGATGTTGGGGCTTAATCATGGTTGTCAGCCAGCAAACATTCAGCAGACAACCTATGCTAGTGAATGCTCTGTATACAAAGCTTTTTCCAGTTCCAAGAAGAGTGGGATGAAGAATAAATTTTTTTCTAGGCTTAAATATAAGCAACACATTACATATAAAAAAAATTTCTAAATCTAATTATAAACTACCTTCTACTAGAAATATGTCAGTGAGATTTAATTCTGCTACTCAAAGTTGTGATAAAACGCAGAAAATATAAAGCAGTCAAAGTCCTACATCTCCTAAGCTTTCTTAACTCCTTAGAAAGCTAGTGTGAGTAGTGTTCAACAATACTCAGGTCATACTGTAGATTTGATGTTACAGTAATGTGTTTTTTAAGTTTCCTGAAGACATGTGAAGTGCACTTGCCCATCTCTAAAGATAATATATTGCTTCCTCGCTTTGTCTTTCAACAAGGTTATTTTCCTAAGGGACCTAGGAAAGAGTTATTTACTACATTATTTAAGAAATGTCTGGTTATCTGCATTTTTCCTGAGAGCACTGCTCTTAGGAAGAGAGTGTCCTATGATGATAGAAAGTGGAGATGGTAGCAATTTCCTGCTTGTGCAAATATTTTTCACACTCTTCTTTGACCCATTGTCAACTAAAATTGTAACTGAGCAAGGCAACATACTTGCAACTGTTCATTGGAGGACCTTTCCTCTAGCTACTCTGCAGCCTGTGATATTTGTATTTCCTTCCTATTCCGTTACACCAGAGTGTTTTGATCAGGTGAATCACTAAAATTATGGCTGTGGGATTGGTAGGATTGGATGCAAGGGTTTCAACAACTTTGTGGGACAAAGGTGTTTAGAGTGACTTGAAGGGATGAAGATGGAAAGCATCTGATCCACATGTCAAAGAATCACATTTTGAGACACAAAGTGAGCAATGCAGTTGTAGGCAAAGGAGTGGTTTCTGATCATTTAGACAGCATGGGGAAGCATGCATGTGAAATGGAGGTGTTAATATCACATAAAAAGCAATTAAAAAGACTTGATTGGATTCAGGCCCCCTTCAGAATTGTTTGTTGTACTCTTGGGAATTAGAAGGTGGGACACTGTAACACTTCTTTCAGTGTTAAGCCTTCAAATATTTTGAATTTTCTTTTTTATTTTTTTTTTTAAATATATGTCTTTCCCTTTCCCTCTCTGTATCTATGAGCATGTGTATACAGATACATTATATATATGGGCACCTATCACATACCACTACAGCTTGAGGATGTGTCGAACCATGCATAACGTTATCCAATCTGATGCCCTAGCTGTTCTGTTTTGCCACCTTGTTAGTGATGTTGCCAGTCATGAAGAGGCTTCTTTCAGCATGGTTGAATTCAGTGGCATAGATAGTCTCTTGGTGGAAATATGTCACATTATTTTCTCTCCAGATGTACTTGAAATTTCTTTTATTTTCCTGGGCTGAATCCCATTTTATCATCTGGCCAGCTTTTCCTCTACCCCTCAGTTCCTGCAATATTAATTCTGCCTGGGGTTTGCAAAATCTTCAAATAAATATAGCTTGTGTTTTAATTAACCTCATGTTTACCAGATCTTTAATAAAGGTGAAATAAGAGCAGACTGACTTCTAACCTTCCCAGGTATTTGCTCAACATTTTTCCATTTTGTCTTTGCTCTTTGTTTACAAGTCTTCAGGCAGTTTTTAGTTCATACTTTTTTTTTTTTAATATTTGAAGCAATATTTTTACTGCTTTGGTTTGGTATGCAGGATTTTTCAGGGGTTGATTTGTAGACAAGTCTCTGTGCTATCAGATTCGATATCAAAGGGCTAGGAACAGGAACATACTTCAGTGAATCAGTGTGCTGGTTTTAGGTCTAGTTTTATTATTTATTTTCATTTTTATTTTTTGAGATAGTGATCATAGCATTGTTTTCTTCCTTATAAATGTGTTCTGCTTGTCGTCTTATAACCTTCCTGAATGGAAGTGGATAAATAGAAGACCACATTTAGTACTATATGCTTGAGGTTTCCAATCAAAATTCTGTCTAACCTGAGCAAACAGACAGTTAGCTCTGACAGTTTTCATAAGAAGGGACCAAATTGATGCATGAGACTTATTTTAATGAGTATACACCTTGCTACCCAGAATGCTTTATACCATATAGCTTTTGCTTGTGTGTGGTGTTTAGCTGTAGTCTGGGAGGGATAGAATATCAAAACTGCCACCAGATGAGATTTTCTTTTTTTTGTTATTTTTAATGCATCAAGGAGATAGATATCTACAGGTGACATCTGGAAGAAACAGAAACAGTATTTTCCAGTGTTGTCTGTTGTACCAGGTAACTGATTTCAACTAAAACAACATTGTGGAATACAGTCTTAAATAGATAAACCTGCAAATTTTTAGGGCTGTAGATGTTCATTTAGTTTGTATTCTCTATCAAGAGCTCAATTTTACTTGAAAGGCTCATTAGAAGAATGACTTATTAGAAAGAATTGGAAGTACTTATCTGGTAGAGCTTTTTTTTTTTTCCATTTGTTGTGACATCATTGTATCAGTGTCTCTGTTGCTTCACCTGCACTGCTAAACTGTAAAGGCATATTTTCATTGCATACATGTTTTCTCTTTGGAGGAAGGTTACATTGAAGACCGGGTGATCTTTTAGTTAAAATCAAGTTAATTTTTAAAGCCTGTGACCTGGATGTATGCTCAAGCTGCGCAACTGAGCAGGGGCAGACACGGTCCTGCTGCAGAAAGGTGGTAGAGGCAAATGCTAAACATTTCATGTTGTAAGCAGTTGATGTATCAAAGTGTCTTTGGTTTTGCTATAAAACTTAAAGCTCGTGAAAGTCTTATAAAAGTGACGGTACAGGAGAAGAAAATTTATAACTGTTTAGATGTTCTTTCCCAGCATCAAAATTGCATTATGATGCAGTTTTCACAACAAAAGTAGCCTACCAGTTTGTTAGTTCATGTTTGTTTGGTTTGAAATAAGCTCTGCATGTTTTTACCATGGACTTTAACACTGTTGGTGTTGAATGAGTTGAAATGCTTACTGCAGGCCATGGCAACCGACATGATGCCATGCTTTCAACTGTCAGAGGAGTGTGATCCACACAGACCTGTCAACAAAAGCAGGTCAGTGGGATTGAGCAAGGAAAAAAAAAAAAATCAATAAATCTTTGAATTAATCATGCAGCTGCCAGAGAGAATTATGGGCGCATGAAACGAAGGATGTAGGTTTGTATCTATGGCAGCTTATTCTTTCTTATATCATTGTGTCTTTTTCTTTGCCTGCAAGTTTTCTTCCTCCTACCACCATCTGAACAGCTCTGTTTATTCATATGCCTTCATGGAATACTCATTGAACATTTTAAAGTAACTAACTCTATATGGATCACAGAAATCCCTCTTATTTTTCTTTCTCTGCATGGCCACTCTTCTCACTGACTCTTGTGTGCACTCAGTATGAATTAATACGGGAATTTCACCTCTGCATAAAACCAAGATTGCACATCTTGTGCAGTGAATTGGACTGAAAGCAACTGCTGCTTCGGTGAACAGAGGAGTTAAAAATTCATGCTGGCACTGCTGATGTCTCAGGTGAGCAGCTGTCCTTGTTGAGGCCTTCTGCAGCAGCACGGCTGCTGGATGAGCCCTGATCTGGGCAGGGCTAAACCCCCTCAACCTGTGCCAGATCCTCCTCTCTGGGGCTGACTGCCACGTCCACCTCACAGGCAGAGGTGGTCAATAAACACCACTACCAAGAGTGTTTCACATCCCACTCTCTGAAGCTGGGCAGCAATCAGATGCAACCATGAAGAACTAAAAGGGCAGCTCAAGAGAGAGTAATTTCACACTAGGGACATGCTTGAAAGGACTGTGAGGAATTATGAAGTAAGAGGTGCATCCTGTATATCTTTGTGGTTTCAGCTCTATGCTTTGTTTTCATCTCTCCTCCTCGGAAGAATTTATCCTTCACTGTGATGCCCTGGAGAGATTGTTCTGTATAGCTTCCCCATATAAAACTTGAGTGTTTTACTGCTGCCCTGCTTCTGCATCTGATAGTAAGGAAGAATGGTAAAATTAATGGCCCAACATCTTTAAATCTTCATCTGCTCTGATGACAATGCAGAGGTCACTCCTCTGTGCTCAGCTTAACTCACCAGCTGCAGAACTTGGTTGTGCACCATGACAAGGATACCCCCTTGTCTCTCTGTCCAGGGATCAATTCTGGCTCTTTTCCAGCTGGGGATCAGCCCAGTACTGGATGCTCACTTTCACTGCAAATTCAAATTAATTTTCCTCTTTTATTCCTGGCTTTCTTTGCAAATAATGATACTCATAAAATCCCCAAGAACAATTACCCTGCTACTTGTGGAAGATCAGGGCAAGCTCTGTTCAGGGATTATGTATTCCAGTGAGGAAAACAGAGCTGTCATACAGCAGACTTTTTTTTTTTTTCAGTTACGTGCCTAGGGATTTTTTTTTTCTCTAAATGTTTTTTTTTTTTTTTTCCTCTTTTCCATTAAAACAAAGAAATATATTCTTAACTTACTCAGGAAATACATTTAGGTTCAGCTGTGGAGCTGTTTTTTTTCTTAAATTTTGAACTAACAAAGAGACAAATAGACTATAATTTTCTAAGGGCAGAGAATTTTTTTACTGCCTTCCCTTTGTGAAATGTTCTACCCAACTGTATCTAGCTAAATTGCATTGTTTAGCAAATCCATGTCTTATTCTTTAAAGAGATATAACCCATACAGAAGGAACATTTTTTTTTTGTTTTCCCTTTCTCTTGATATTTTTCTTGCAACTGATCCTCCAAGCAACACCTGAATGGTAGTGATGGAAAGAAATATTTATTTCTGTTTGCCTATGACTGTTTTGTTCATATTGAGGACTGAAAATCCTTCCATGTACTCTACCTTCTCTTCCAGTTTACAAGTGTTTTTCACATAATGCTGACAAAAGAGGCATTTTATTTAAAAAAATAAAATATTTCTAAGATGCAAAAGGAAAAATAGCACCAACTGAAATGCTAAAAATCATATATAGAATTGCACAACCAAAGGGTAAGATTGATCCTTTAAATGTACAAAATAGCAGGCAGATTAAAAAAAAGCTAATAAAACTACATAGATATATTCTGTAAGAAGAAATACTCATTGTAGCCAGTGTGTTCTGAAAGCAAAACTTTAGTCAATAAAAAATTTCACGAGTTCAAAAGTCTCACAAATGATTTTACATGTATGCCACAATTTAAAATATCGTGAGACTGTAATGTAGTTATTTTAAATATTTTGCAGTTTATTCTGAATCATAATAAATTATGGAAGTAGCTGTTGAGGGGAAACATTAGGAAAAAGAAAGCAGTGGATTTAAAATAAAAAAAAAGGAAAAAACTGTTAACATTGTATTGTATTTAGATGTGGAAGTTTTATGGAAGAATCCAGAGAAATCGGGGGATTATTAATCTGTGTAATCCCTTTTGTTCACATAAAATGTTTGCTGAATTCAGCAATGTACTGGATATCTTGAGAACCTGTTTTTGCTGAAAATAAACAAGACCTGAATTTTCTTGGAAAAAAAATCAGAACAAAATAATCAAAACTGTTCTTTTCAAAGTGGAGAATTGTGACTTGCTGAAAAGCAATTTCAGGGCTGGGAAGTAAAATCACACCCATAAATAAGAAGTGATAGCATAACGTGCTGTGTCACAACATTCATTTAGCACTTTTATGGAAGAAGAAAAAGAGAACACCTCTAAATGTCAGTGGCCCAACAAGCTTTTGTGAAATGCTGTGTGCATTTTCAAATAGGATTTAAGAAAAAGAAATTATTCACTGGATTTTGCTTTCCTTTTCTTTCATGTGTCTTCTCTTTTCTTGCATGAGCTCTATTTATTGGTAGTAAATCTTTACATCCTTATCAATGGTTATTCATAGTACTTTCTAGAGATGACTTTTTAAGTCCTAAAGAAATTCAGTACCATGAGCTCTATAGGAAGCCAGGAAACCTTTATTCCTGCCTTTTTTTGACATCTGTTTTGCCTTGTGACAATCTCAAAGCCCTTTCATTTAGTTGGAATTATCCTTAGTTTACACAGAGGGAAACTGAAAACCAAAGAAGCTTCAATATTTAATCTATTTATCTTTAAGGCTGTTGCAGCCATTCAGGCAGGATCTCCTAAAACATTGTCCTTTACTTGGGAAGAAACAGAAAACATGGATCCAAGTACTGGAATAGGAAAAGGCATAGATTAAGAGTGAAGGAGTTTTAGGAACCCTCGGTAATTTGGCAGAAATGTTTTATACCCTCATTAATAAATGTACTGAGTGCTTCAGATTTCTGTTTATGAAGCTCTTATTGCCTTGGACTAGAGTTCCCTGTGTGAGGATGTAGAAGGTGAAGCTCAGTGGGGAGGTGGGTTTGGAAAGCATTGCTTATAATTGTAGTCAGCTAAAAGAAGATGAAATGTTCTCCCATTGTTGTGTCACTTTCATTTAGATTATTTATTACATCTGATATAATAGATTGTTGGAAAGAAAACATAGGAACATAATATGTGAATTTTGTAAATTTCCTAAAAAAAAAAAAAGAAAAAATTATTGCATTATTGTTTTGTTTGTTTGTTTGTTTGTTTTTCTCACAGGTGATTGATGTCCTTTGCAGGAGACTTGTGGAATTTAAGGTTTATTTCACTGGGTTAGGGATTTTTTTCTGTCAATTACTTTGTTACGAAATATGTATACTTGTGTTGTCTTCCTATTGAAAAAGTCATGATTCAGCTGAAACAAGCAAATAAATAAAAGTCTGCAAGGGATACAGAAAAAGTTAATTTTATTTCTAAAATGAAATATTTTCCTGTGTCCATTTCAAAGTGAAAATTGTTTGAAAGTTATCCATGTATTTTTATAGAAAAAAACATTCTTAGGATAAAAAAGTTGAATGATTTTTAGACCACTTGGTTCCATTATGAATCTTAGTGGTGTTTTTGATATGCTGCTTATTTTTCACTTTCCTCTATGAATTCCTGTTTTGGGAAAAGAAATAGTGAATGTTTTGAGTTAATTAGCATACAGATACTAACAACTTCCTCCATAACATCTACATAGCATACTTTCTGTGAAACATAATTGCCAGGATTCAAAAAAATTTTGTGTGTAGTCATTTAACAGCATCATTTATCTGAGATGCTATTCTTAAATAAAATCAATGCTATTTTTGCATTTCCCTAATGGGAAACTATTAAGCTAAGTACACAGGCATTTTTATCCTCAAACACATGGCAGGGGCAAGTCAGTACTGGATTCAATCCAACATATTAATGAGGAGCATTGAAATACATGACCCTGTGTCTAGGCAGCTTGGTTACTAGATTTGGAAGTACTTTGTTGATGCACTGTTGTCACAGTGTGATTCTATTCTGTAGAGTAGTTTAAACCCTTCCCTCTCTAATACTCCACCCAGTATTTCTTTGCCTACTTGACACTTATGGAGCACCTTTTAATGATTCTATATAGAATTCTTGCCTTTTGGACTTCACAAGATGCCCATAAAAAATAAATTCTGGGTTACAACTTGGCTCCAAATGGTATTAATTAGAACGTTGAACAATCTCTTTAATGGCTTTAAAGTTGATACAGATAGGAACTGAAAAGCTGTCTTGGAAAGTGTGGCTGTACTAGTTTATATCATGTGAATGGAATGGAGTGGGAAACTAGAACAGGTGAAGAAACTGGTTTAGATTTATCCTGATTTGGAAAGCAATTTTTTAGAACAAGGAATAGAGCAATCAAGTTGAGAATGTAACAGTAGCAAAAATGTGTAAAGGATATACAAGCCAATATACTGCCAGCAAAAAATAAAGTGACTGTTCTTCTCACACTGCAATAAGTACCTCATTAATTTTCTGTAATGTCACCCTAGAAGCACTGCCAAGACTGAGGAGAAAGTGATTAGGACAGGTCTCACTATAACCAGCTGCCTCTAACACAGTTCAAATGTGTCCATCTGCTCTCAAAAGAAGAGAGTATGTTTCTCTTCCAAAACAACAGGGAAGAGGTCAGGGGCTTTTAGAAGCAGTGGAATCAAATAGTGTTGTTTTCCAGTTAAAATCTTTAATTAAAAACTTCAATGTTTAACATTTCACTTTTTTACACTATTTCTTTTTTTAAATCCACCCTTCCTTTTTTTCTCTCCTCTCCCACAGTGTCATTCACCTTTTTTGCTAGCATAAAAGTTTGAATTTAAACAAAGATATTTGGGAAATCTTTGTGTTCTACACCTATGTTAAAATTCCTAGGCAAATGGATGAGGATGCCATCCCCAGTCAGCACTGGATGGAAAAGAAGGAGCTAATCATGAGATTCCATCCCATCTTTTGACAGCTTTTCATGCAAAGTAACCAGTGTGCATGTATTGAAAAATTCCTAAAATAATACATTTCTGTTAAAAAAATCCTGAAACTAGTACATCCCCTCAAAGTACTGCCTTGCTTAAACAGCATAGACAGAAGCAATTGAGTCACAAGCTGTGTTAAAGCACTTTAAAAAGCTGATTAAAAGCACTTTAAAAAACTGATTCATAGCTTTGTTACTTGCTGTTCTGTTAGAATCAAATTATTTCCTCAATAGGGCTCAAACTGATAAAATATGTTGGTTTGATCTTCCTCTAGTCACTATGACCCCTACCCATTGGAAAGAGTTGGTAGCACTGATGCTGCTATTCGTAGGACTCTAGTTAGCCAGGCATTGTAAATCATCATTAACATTTTGGGGAAAGGGTGTTTAACATCAGTAAGTATAGGAACTGTACCAGATACTCATGTGAAGCTCTCTGTACCTATTGATTACTGTAAACCAAGAACTAGTAGTGGGATAAAAGTAGCTACCAAGTATTGCTTCATCATGTACTTCAAGTATGTGTGCTCCCAAAACCATCAGAAAGGACACAGAAGTATTTCCACTTCTTCTCCAAATGGTGTCTTTAGCTTCTTGCAACTGGAGGCTTGGCCTTTGGAAATGTTGAGCGCAGGACTCCTGAGCAGAAACCACACAGGCCTGTGTGGTCACAAGGAGTACATAGGACTCGGGGCCTCTGCAGCACTCTTTTCTGGTTTATGTCTGTTCAATCAGGCCAAATTTCAGCTCTTGCAGGTAGGGAGCTGAAGTGACTGCGAAGAGCTCACCCTCAAAAAGATTATGGCCTGCTGTCTTATGGGCCTAGCACATGAAAAAATACCAGGTTTTCATTTCAGTTTTCCATCTAGGAAGGTGGCTATGTGAGGAGTGTTGAACTTGAATAGGGTGGTAATTTATGAATGGTAACGTGACATTTATTCTATAGCCTTGGGAAGAGTGCACCATCCTTGGAGGACTGTTTACCTGGGACACAGGCTCTCGAGCTCCTCTAACAACCACAGGCAGTGGTAGAAAAGGCAGGTAGAGCTGGATGTGATTTGGCATCTGTTGCAGATGGCTATTTGCTTCCAATTTTCCTACCCTATAATTTTCTCTTACCTTGGTGTTAGATGGAGTTGCATCTATAAATGCCAGGTTGCTTTGAAGGAATACTTTTCATTGATTTCTTGCTGATGGGTTCAGTTGAAGACTGCAACCCTGAACATCTAGTTAAACTACCTGAAATGCCTCTATAAGATGGAGAGCAAAGCAATGGACTACATTTCAAGGAAGAGGTTTGCCAAAGCTAATGATAGGAGGCCTAGCTGGCTGCAGAGCCCTGCAACAAATCAGCTGTAGCCCAATTAATCAACAACTAATATATCTCAGGTGGCCTACATTGGCTAAAACATGAGCTCCTGTACATGTTTTTCTTGAGTTTTTTGTCAATATCCAGAATAACTACAGAGTCACAAACTCTGGTACTGCTTTCATGTTGAGTTAGCTGTCTCAGATGCCTCCACACTTGGTTCCCCATGTAACAGCAGTGGGCATGACTCACAATTTTCTAAACATAATCAGACTGTTTCATTTGATTTGCTGTAATTAAAAGCGTGGTTGTAAAGCTACTGTAGAATGCTTAAAAATTTAAAAGTAGTCAACTCCTTTCCCCTTAATCCTTGGACACCAGTGCAGGTAACTCCTTGCATGTATAAAATGTTGAATTTGCAGAAACATGAAAATGTTCTTTTGATAAATTGCAAACAACTTTCAGTGGCTCAAAGCATAATAAAATGTCACAGTCTAGCAAATCAGCATTCTCATTCTTTATTCCTGTTTTTGAGGCTACACTTTGCAAATTGTGAAAAAACCCCAGATACATAATTATGTCTAGGAATTAGGAGAGTCAGAATTTTGCTGTGCTGCAGTGAACAAATAATGATATTTATCTTTCACATAAGGCTTTACACTTTTCCTGTATAAATCCCTTTTTATGCAGTAAATAGTAATTCAGTAAGTGCTATCTCCATTTGGCACATGCAGAAATTAAGCCACTGCATGAGCATGGGGAAAACATCAAACCTGCCTCAAAGCTTTTTAGATTTAAAATTCTTTATGAAAGCATCATCTAGGTTCCCATTGTACAAACTTGATGCCACATGTTAAAAATGTTTCTCTCAATTTGTGGTTTATGTTGGATTCTATAGAATTCTTTTGATTTTTGGCTGATGTTTGTATTTGTTTGTTCCCATTTATAAATTCTTATAATATTTACTGAGCTACCTAAATGTTGCAAAATGTTACATAAGCAAGTAAGGGATTACAAAACAGAAGCTTAACTGAGGGGAGGAGGAAGTGGTGTATTAATTTTTGCCATTTTCTTGACCTGATAAATGTCAAACTTAAATCTATATTTCAAGATGCTGTGAATGCCACAGAAAAATCCTCCTCTGTTTGAGGCAAAAGGTAACTTTTATATTCCATCAGCACTGTACTCTAAAGATGAATAAGTGCTTGTTTCTGATAGTTCTACTTGTCTGTAGTCTAAAACCTGGTTTAGGAAATAGTAGACTGAGAGAGCCAAGCTTGAAACCATTTAAGGCACTAGAAATTGGATTTTTAGCAGGAAGCAACTCCTTATGCACTTCTATTATTATTTATTTTTTTTTTATATATTCATAGTACCAAAAGAGAAAGATTATTTCAAAAGGCGTAAAAGAGTAATTTCCAGTCTAACAAATGTCCCTGTCTATAACTTTTTTTAATCAGCATTGACCTTTTGAATTGATTCTCTATGATTCAGAGAAGGAGGACCTGTGAAAAAACCACAGCTGAATTAATGGACTTAAATGACTTGCATTTATAAAAACAAATACTTTACAATGCTAATTGAAAGAGCTGATGCAGAAACAGAAATCTGTACTTCAAACTTTGCAAGCTGGTAAACTTTGTTGATGTTTGGTTTTTTTTTTAATATAAATTGTGTTACATATTTCTTGACATTGCAGTTGACATGATTAGTGGACTCCAGTTCACATGAAATTATTAGACTATAGATGTCCATGCTTTTGGAAAAGCCTTAGCCTGTAAATAAAGACAAAAAAAAATAAATCTGTCTTTTGAGTAGCCTTATGCCTTCTAAACATCCTATATAGAGCTATCCCAGCTATATGTTGACGATCTAGCAATTAATAGATCAGCAAATGACAATTTTTACTGCTGTAGATGTTTGATGCTGGCCCTCCTATTCCAAGTGTATGACACAGATGCTCATTTTGGGTCATGTGGCTCCTTCTTTTATGTTTACCTGCCTGTGTGAGGAAAAGAAACATGTACCTTCAGTGAAGTATAAGGAGCCTTTGGGGAATACTTGCATCACCGAGGTCAAAATGTGTCCCTGTAGACAAGTTCAAGTCTCTTCCTCAGAAATTCCCATGACAAATGACACTCACTTTTGTCAAGTGAAATTCTGAAACCTGTCATCTCTTTCAAGAGGGAAGAAAATTGTCTAGTTGAATTGCATTTTACTCTTTAAATACCTTGTTCTAATTTAACTTTCTCTTTGGACGATGTTCCAAAATTAAGGATCTGATTCTATTCTCTGAGGAAAAAATATTGTTTCCTTATAAAAATAAAGATATGGAATAGGAAAGCAAGAAAGTCATGTTCAAAAAAGTGGGCCTCAATATAGTGGTAGACAGTTTATTCCTCAAGTAATATTCCAGTTCATGCACATGGGAAGCCACAAATAGCACTGCATTTGCTTAACTATAGGTTCTGTTTAGTAAAGCTTTTAGAGAAGCTCTGGCAGTTAGAGAACCTGACATTTTTATCTACAGTGTTACTAATCTAAATAGATTTAGTTGTCTTGATTTCACACCTAATTTCTGAAAATATTGTGACTAGACAGGATTATAAAAAGCACTATAACATAATGCCTGTTGACAGAGATGATTAAGACTGAAAACAGAGGAAACTAAGTACCCTAGTATGTGTCAGAGGTCACCGAAAAAACATATTCAAGCCTGCTGTTGTGAAGCAGCTAGATATTCTGCTATCTGTGGATGTTTTGAAAAGCGAATTGCTCTTTAATGGAATCCTCTTTTCATTGGACTGTCACCACTGACTGTTCTATTATGTATTCAATTATTATACATTTCAAAAAATATGACTTGTTCTGAAGGATGATAGTTTAAAAAAAAATGAAACGATGAAAGTTTGGAAAAATGTTGTAGCTGTTACACAATATGCTAGCTGACTTCCCTACTGTGTACTAAAGCAGTTATTTGTAGAGGTCTTATGTTATGCAAGGGTGTATTTCTTTTCTTTTGCCTCAAAGGATGGATAATTTCTATTTTAAAAGGAAGGGATAGACTTGCCTTTGTAATCATTTTGTGTTGGAAAGATGTAATCACGCAGATTTAGAGCAGCTACTACTGCCTCTTATTTCACAAGTGCGTGCACTCCTCCCTGTTTACAGTGTGTGCTGTGGTTTAGTTTGTGCACAACGAGACTTCACATTGACAAGATATTTCAGATTAGTTGCATACAAGAGGGAAGAGGAAGGCATAAAAGAACAATAGGATTACATATACTGAACATTTGCAGCATGCAAGTACCCCAGTTATCTGGGTGCAGTGTCATGCTAATATATAACCTTGAATATGAATCTCATTAGCCACTTTCTTAATGGAAGTATCAAATATTTTGTCTTGTGTAAAAGTCAGGTTACTTATTTTTGATTAGTTAAATTTAATCTAAAAAGATGTATTTTAAACCCCCCTCAGGTGTTAAACATTTGTGTGAAAAACATGGGTTTTAGAAAAAGTGAAAATGAAGAGTGACCTCATTTTGCAAAGTTTCTCAATAACTTTGTTGTACAATGAAAAGCATTCCAGCAATGTTTTCTTTCTGTAATAAGTGTGAGGAAATGT
Organism: Chloroceryle amazona; assembly: GCA_027560015.1. NCBI lineage: Eukaryota > Metazoa > Chordata > Aves > Coraciiformes > Cerylidae > Chloroceryle > Chloroceryle amazona. The sequence goes on along the minus strand of JANHFX010007917.1, from coordinate 43,527 downwards.
ATTATTATTCACTGCAGTGTCCTGATGAGACAAGTCAGTCTCTAGGCTTCGGCAAATGAGGAAACTGCCCAGGGCAGAGACTGCCAGAAGGGCCTAAATATCCTTGGCCTTATTCCCTGTTTCCTATAGCACAGATGAGTCTTAGGATGGGTTAACAATGATTTGCATTCCACCATCACATATAGTACCAGTGTGCAGAAGTTTTTTTATTGTGTAATATAACAGTGATCACTTGAGGTGTTGCTGCATGAGGGCATGGTCTGGATCAGGACCAGAAAAGAGACCTCTCTGGAATCCACCAAGGTCTCAGGCGTGTTACCTTCTGCAGTTCCTCTGAGAATCCTGTATTTCTTTGTCCTACCTCTAAGGAGCAAACAGAGCAGGCTGCTGTGTCTCTCAGCTTGGCAAATGCCTGCCCTTTGGGAAGGAGTTGTTGCATTGTTCTTTACTGAGCAGTCCTTGAGAAAAATTACCTAGCATTTTCTTACTAAAGATTGAGTACCTTAGGACTGTGACCTATGCATGTGTGTGTCTGTATACAGATATAGTTAAAGGGAAGGCAGAGGAAAGAAAGAAGAATGGGAGAGTGTTCCTATTAATTACTCCTATTCCTCCGTGCTGAAAAAAAGTCTACTCGGAAAGTTGCTTCAGCAGTAAGCGTCAGAATATGAATGGGGACAATATGATCTTTATGTTGTCCTTTGTAAAATGGATTATTGCTTTCTGTCTGTAGTTTACTGTCACTAGCATGTTCTGCTTGTAAGCAAAAGGTTGTACTTTTCAAGCAATTGTCTAAAAATGGAAAAATCTCTCTCGTATACATATTTAAAAATAACTGCTGGCTGTTTTTATGCAGACAGTGCATATACAAGGGTAGATGGTGGCTTCATATAACAGTTATTGTTTAGAAACAAAGTTCAACAAAGGCAGCAAAATTTGGAGCAGATTTCAGTGTGGAGGTCAGAGAAATGTGTGTCTCATCTAATGATAAGCAAAGGACATCTGGTTATACCATCCATCAGCCTATCGCCTAGAGCAAGAGAAATTCAAGTTTGACATGTCTGCTTTAGAAGAGGGAATGAGGAGAGGAAGCAGACTAATTTATCAAAACATAAAAGCTGAAGTTGTTGGTTTCCTTTATTTTGATTTCCCACACCACCACCCTGCCTCCTCCCAGTTACTTATAGTTGTATTTACTGTGCTCACTGTTCATGGATGCTACCCACCAAGCTTATAATGTAACACTTCCCAGAAAATAATATTAAATTAAAATAGTGTAAACTTTAAGAATGTTCAAATTATATTCTGGGGGCATTATTCTAGCTTTAAGTTACAGAGGGTTCTATAAGTGACAAGATGCTTCTTCTCTTTTAAGATATTTTTTGAATATTAACAAAACCCTTTTATTGATAGTGCTCCCCTAGTTTTGAACATGGATCAGAATGGCAGCCTGGCTTTCTTATGATGTATAGTTGCTACTATGTTACTGAATGATTCACAATATTCATATCATGTTGCTAGTCCCAATGAAAATAAGAATTGTTGAGAATTAAAAAATAGTTTCTATTTCTCATATTTTAGTAATGCACAAAACTATTATTTTCTATCTTTCTGATATTTGCCATGTAATCAGTTCATGAAGATTTTTATGTTTTTTAAAATGGAAAATAGACATTGAGTAATCTTTATCTTTTTTTTTTTTTGTGGTGGTATTTTTGTGTTTGTTTTGTCGTGCGTTTGTTTCATTGTGTGTTTGGTTGTCTTTTTTCCATTTTTTTTTCCTTCACAAAATAGGTAGCATGCTACATTGTGACATTTCTTTCAGATTATGTTAGTTAACATCCCTCTTAAAGTACTCTTCTCACACTAAGAAAGTTGCTTTTTGCCTGTGCTGTGTTTTCTTTTCTTTACTCTTCAAATGAAGAATACCTTTAGAACAGGCTTTCTGGTTTTATGTCTTAATCTGCTTGAATGTTCCTGATTTATTTTATGGTTGCTTATTGCAGCCTGCTTTCCTGTACTTTGTCTGAAAGCAAACTTCTAGGAAGAAAATGTGCTTAATAAATAAATGACAGCTGATAAATTCCCTTGATCCTTTTTTGATTATAGACTCGTACTTGTCTATATTGTTCCTCTGGTGACCAGGAAATTGTTTAAATTATTATAGTCCAGGTGTGAGTAACTGGAATTTGGTTAAATATAGAGGTGGCTGCTTTGTAATCTCTAAAACTCTTACAGTTTTCCAACTCTGATATATAATGAATATATATGACTGGAATTTTTAATTTAAAGATTCAAATTTCTTTATTTTTTCAATTATTACACTTGAAGTATTGTTTAGTTTCTGTGTATAAAATCTGACATAAGTCTTTTATAAAAATTAAAGTAGATTTACTGTTGGGATTAAAAATTTGAGAGAGGGAAAAATGTATGAGAAGTAATTTCAATGAGGATGAGCACTAGAAATAAATTGATCCTTCCACAGAAGAAATTAGGAAGTGGTGAGGTTTTATTCCTTTTCTTTATTGTTAAGAAGACATGAATTATTAATAAACCTAAAATTGTTCTGCCATTGGAGGTACTGCCTCCTATGAATTGGAGTTAGAGCAGTTATTCCCAACGCTATAACCCTAACATCTGTGAGGTTTAGGACCCAAAGAGACTAGCCACTACCAATCTCAAGGGCAGGAGAAGGCTCAGTGAAACAGTCACCACTTCATTTGTGGAGCTAACAGATGAAAATATCAAGTTCTACCTTGTACAGAGCTGCAGCTCCAGGGCAGCACAGCCTTGGGCAGCTGTTGTGTCACTCACTTCACTGGCAAATGCTAACTGCATTTGCTCATCCAATTGCCGTTCTGGTAAGGAAAAGTGAGACATCTGTTGCATTCAGAATATTGCCACTGGTCCAGCTCTTGTTAACTTTGTGTATTGAGAGAAAAAGTGCAAACATGTAAAACACATTTCATTTTGTGTATTCAGTGGGTATTGCTAAAGAGACACGCCATACTGAAAAACAAGAACTTTGTAATACTGATGCTCTGGGGAGTCCTGTGCTTTCCATGTAAATGTCCAGAGTGCTTGTGCAGTAAAGGCAGGGGAATATGAGAAATCATTATCCTTGGAGGTAGCCATTGGTATTACTAAAATCAAGAAGCAGCTTTTTGTGCATGGTGATGTATGGTTAGAATAACTTTAAGTACGCAGTGTAAGCAAATGGCTTGCATACAGCTCTTTTGTGGGCAGCTCATGTCAGGGTGAGGGACTGCCAGCATAGAAAATCTATTGTGTTCAGTTTTGTGGAAGGTTGCATCAGAAATGGATGTCATTGGCTTTAAGAGAGATGTTTATCTGTAAAAGCATGTCTGCATATATAAGTGAAAATTTTCTTCTGAAGCTAAAAATGTCAGAGCCAAAACCTGTCTATCTCATGACAGATGTATTCTTAAAGACCTTCTTGTTTAAAGATAATTCAGTTTTTTACAGCTAAAATTTGTTTTCTGTCTGTGTCTTGGTGGAAAGGGCAAATACAAGTTTATACTTGTGAATTTAATAGAACTGGCTATGGCAATGACTGATTTGGTTCTTTAGTAATAGGTAAAACAACTCTTTAACTAGGGCTTTTATTGCAGTTGCATGACTAATTAAAATTTTGTTCAATTTGGCTGCAAAGACAAATAAACACCTTTTTGTTGTTGTTATTTGGTTGATTGTGGTATTGTTTGGTTGGTTTTGTTTGGGTTTTAACAATAGGAATCAAAATTGGCTTTTTCCATCTTTTCCCTGTCTGGGGGATATAAAAGATAAGAGTACTCCCTGTGAGTATCATGAAGTATTTATCACTCTGGAAGAAAACCTTTGTTTGCCCAATCAGTGTATTTTCAGCTAAAGCAATAAACTACAGAGAATTAAATTTGAACACAACTGATTGATCTTAGTATCTAAGACACAGAATGTATTACTGCCTATTATGCTCTTCAGAATTGCACTTCTTTTGCCTCAGACCCATTTTGAAACTCTAATGATATTTTGAACCATATATCTAGTCTGATTTCTCTGCAGTAGGTGGCAAATACTTCTTAGACAGATGTCTGTTTGTCCTCCTATCTTACCCCCTGCCCTGCTTTGCTGGTTTCTCTTTATTCAGCACTTGCTACAGAGACAGATATTTATAAAATCCCCTGAAAAGATAAATAACTTCATATCTAGTCCTTCAGAGCTTAATCATTGCAGTTTAAATGCAATTATTTGTTTTATGTGTAATTGAAAAACAGAATTTCAGTAAAAGTTGTTGCTGCTTGGGAAGCTGGGATTTTTTTTTTTTTCAATGTCTAAAGTTACAGAACTAAAACCTTGAAGTTTAGAAAACACATATTGCATGCATCCAAAAACATTACTACTCCATGTAAGTAGTGAAGTCATAGGCTTTGTGACTCATATTTTGTGAGAGCTGAATGGTTTTCACAATACATTGTATTTCACATACAGTTCACATTTTTTCACTTTCAGGTTTAAGCTGCTGAAAGTACAGCTTTTGCATTGGTCAGAATGTTACTAAAATGGAGAAAATTGTTGCTGAATTGAATAGTGTAATATGGGGTGGGGGTATGGAGTTGGTGGTATGTTTTGGAGGACTTAAAAAGCATAAAGCATTTATATGTTAGTGAAAATAAAACCTCTTCAGCTGAAAAAAGAAAATATAAAAATACAGATATGCTATTGGAGATGTATTATTATTGTAAATAAAACTGATCCCTAAGTGACACTAAATGACTCACAAGCAAAATTCGATTTGCTACCTAAAACCCCACAAACCCTAGGTTAGTATAAGAAAGACATTGAGTTGGACATTAGAAACTGGAGAGTTTCTGAATAAATTATCTCCTTTCCAAGGGAAAATATTTCTTCTGCTTTGTGTTATTTAATCAAAAGTAATTAGCAAGCTACTAATACCTAGCTGCTCTTCTATGAACTCAAGTATAGCAGTATCCTATGTGCTTATAACAAATAAATGCTTTGAGGTGCTTCATATTTAAATATTGTTGTTATGCTGTTATAAATGCACAACTACTTACCACAACAGTGGCAACTCAGAATTTTATTTCAATAGTAGAAGTAAAAATCAGAACCTTCAGGACTCCAAAAATGTCCCTAAACCGCAGGAACCTCACAAGTCTTCTAGCTGTGTGGGTATATACTTGGCATGCCTGGTTCCTTCTGACCGAAGGCAGCACTTGATCATGACAGATATGGGGTAGGAAGGAAGACCTTTCCTCAAACCAAAGATCAAGTCTAATACTACGTACCTGATGCCATCATGCCTTAAATAAGTTGGTTTAAGTGTTGCAATTGCAGTTTAGATTTCAAAAAAAAGAGCAAATAATCTCCCGGAGTAGTTTTGTGTGAATGTTTGTGTGCGTCAAGCTGAAGAGGACTCTCTGAAGGACTCGCAGAAGCAGGGATTAAGGCAAAAAAGGATTGCAAAGTCGGGGGGGACAAGATTTTGTAAAGATGGTCATGATGTTTGACTTAAAGGTATCTGGGGTGAGTATATGAAAAGGGAAACTCCAGCTATGACTGTAAACAATGCATTTGGAGAGCTTTGGGATGAAAAGGTCTCCAGATGGAGAGAGCACTGGGTTGTGGAGTTTACCAAAATGGTGACAGGAAAAGTCTATAGGTAATTAACTGTTATATTAAAAGGTGAGCTTGTGCTTCCTCACATTGTGAATGGGCAGAAGGTGGATATTTTAGTACATTCAACATAAGAAAAATAAAATCTTCATTACCTTACCTTCACAAAATTCACTGTTTTCTATGCTTTGTAAAAACCCTTCTACATTGCAACAGTTGCAGGGTATTAGTCAATCGCTCATTTCTGGCTTAAGAAATTTTTGCTTCTGTGTACAAAATTGTAGCATTGTGGGCTAAATATACTACTGTGGAGGTTGATTGTGGTAAAGTAGATGTGCAAAGGTTAATAATGCAGGTGGCCTTAAGGCAGGTGTCTTTTTAAAACCAAATTCTGATGCCAAAGCATATCAGCTCTGTTTTAATGGAAGCAGTGAGGAAAAAAAAAAAAGTACATTTAGAGATACTAAGGAGTGTGCTTACAGACTTAAATTTGTCAGACTTGCCAGAGGATTGCTCCTACACTGTAATTTATATCTTCAGAAACACTCATGGAAACAAATATTGCTCCTCTCTTATGTTTACTACTAAGTGCAAATACAAACTGAAGTATATGAACACGTTTGAGCTTTAAATCTCTGAATTTTTAGTGAAGGTAGTTCTTAAGCTCTTTGTGCAGCAAACGCTGTCTGGAGCTAGAAAGCAACATTTTTTATGTGTGTGTATGTTTATGAAAGCTGAAAGGAATTGTGGTTCATTAGGAAAAATTTCATCATGTACAATAGAAAGCAGGGTTTATGAAAAAGCTCACTGCTGTGTAGAGGATTGAAGATTGAGATCCCTCATTTTGCCTTTTGGAACCATTCTTCCACTCCTGCTAAAGCTGACACTAAGACAACATGCCTTATTTTTCTCTCTTGCACAGCTACTATTATATTTTAAGAATTAATGATAATATGGTGTGTGTTTTTTATTTTAAACCTGTAGAGCAAATAATCCCCAAAGAAAGATCAGTTTTCTTCTGTATTTTTCACCTGGTTCTAACCTTCTATTCTCTTGTTCCTGTTGATCTGCTTTTTGTAACAGGATAGTGCAAGGATACACCTTATTGACACTTTGCTAGCAGCTAAATCTTGCTGAGCTTATGGTTGCTCAGCACCACTAAAATTATAGGATTTATGCCTAGTTCTTGTGAGTCATCTCTCAGATGTATAGGCATGTGTGGAGATTTTTTTGTTCATTCAAGTGTGTGGTCTGGTACATAATTCTGTGAAATTGCCTTGTCTATACTAATGTAGGGTATAGTTTGTTAGTTAGATTCTAAATGAGTAGGTTTGACTGATATTCATAGGATTAGAAAAGTGATTCTAAACATTTCTTAGTTTTTGTACAGTCAATCACTTTTTATGGTAGTCTGCCTGAAGGATTTGCTTGGGAAGGTGGCTTTTAAATGGCATATTTTGAAGCAAGTAAGGTGGAAACAGTCCTTTAGGAGAAAAGCAAATTCAGTATGTTAGCCACAGGTTAATGAAATGCAGATTGAAATCTTACAGTCCCTGCCCCTTTCTAGGACCTGAAATGCCACAGAGATTATTTAGCTATTTACTACTTAAAAGCATTTCCTGTTAGGAGAAGTATAAATCATGGAATTAGGATTGGACATTTTTACTGTTTTACTGTGGAGAAATTGAACCTAAACCTTTTGGACAATGGGCCAGTTGCCAACCCTCACAGGTAACTGCATACTTGACAAGTGACTTTTCCTTGAAATCACTTACATAGTGACAATATTTTTCTGTTCCACCTGAGAGAGGGTGCTGCCAAGGGAATAATACTCTTTATTGTCATCCTTATAGGCCATCATCTAGTAATGGGTCAAAGGAAGAGGTCTTATGGCTCTACTCACTCCCTCTTCTGCCCCCTTCACCCTTGCCTTCTTTTTGTAACTACTTTTCAGGATATTTTGTTATTGTCTGTCTTTATCCATTGAAGTTACCAAAGGTTAAATTTATCTATTCAAATACTCTTCAATAGCAGCAATATTTGGCCACCTTCGGTCACACTGATTTATCTCATGTTGCCATTTATCTCTCAACTTTTCTGTTTCACTGTGTTATTTACTTCAGTACAGGATCCTGGCACTGGATCTGAGCTTTCTGCCTTTCACAATTGCAGGTTCACATCAAAATCTGTTATTCTGAAGTCGTTCCCTAGCAAGTTTCCAACCTACACTGTGCTGCCTTTGCATAGTCTTCAGTAGCAAATGAGTGCCATAGACTTTGCTCTCACCCTTCTATAGTATATACTGGCACTGTATCTACACACCTGGTTTAATTCTTCTGCCTTCAGACTGAAATGACGCACCCAGTCTGGGACTTTCATATTGTTACCTTTCACATTAATGCCTATGTCCAGGCTAACACTGTCAGCATCTGAAGCAATGGCAAAAACTGATGAATCACCAGGAATGATATAATATGCCCTGTTTGACCAGTGCTTTAGAAAATTCGACTTATGAGAAGCATGTACCCACTTGCTTTTTTTCCTGGCAAAGAAATGCATGTTCTTTGACCACTGATGCTTTGCATTCTTTGTGTTGTGCTTTACTTTTTTGTTGTTGTTTCTTTGGTTGTTTGTTGTGGGTTTGGGTTGTTTTGTTGTGGTGGTTTTTTACTCGTTTGTTTTGGTTTTTGTTTGTTCGTTTTTGTGGTTTTGTTTTTTTTTAATGATAGCTAGGTAACATGCAGTGCAGCTGCTGTAGACCTTTTACATCATACAGTTATGTTATTTTAAACTCTCTTAATTCCCAAATGTATGTTAATCCTTTCCCTGGCCACTGCTCTAGTTCTTCCATGTTACAGTATCTGTTGATCTGTCTTTTTTGATTATTGCTTACATTTGTGCCTCTGCACATCTTGTAGTCACATCTCCTGGGGAACATCTTCTCTTTGTTCATGTTTTAGTCTTTGAAATCAGTACTTGAACGTAGCTGTATTTTACAGATTGGCTGTTTTGCCTTAATTAAGCTTCATGAATATGAAGATTCATGTAGTATTCCCATGTTGTTCTACAGTTAGGTTTAGCAATAGGATTTTTTCTCATCTCACTGTAACTAATCATCATGTCACTTTTGCTAGAATGTAACACCATATTGATTCATTAAAAATATACATACTTCCTAATATGTATATACTCCCTAATTTTTTTCTTTGCACTTTTAAGCTGAGTTAGATGGATTGTGATGATTGTTTGCTGGAAAGTTGGGAAAGAAGTTTGATGGGGGAGAGGATGGTGGGGAAAAAAGGTTGATGAAAACCTTAAGTAATTTTATTTGCAAATTTATTATGAGTTTGGAATTTAATAAATGCTGTAATGGTAGATAGTGTATTTTACTGAACAAAGCCATTGATTGAAAATTTTTGGCACTTGTTTGGTTTTTAGTCTTATCCTTGTCTTTCTGTGAGTTTGTTTTGGGGAAAGGATGTCTCTCTGCCTTTGGCCTTGTTTCCACCTTGATCTCTTTTCTCTATCCCCTGGTGTTTTTTTCTTTTTAAAGAGTATAAGATTTTCAGAGCAGGTGCCACCTTTCATTGCATGTGTGTACAGCATGCAGTACAAATGACACCGATCTCAGCTTTCTTTTAGGCAGCTGTGTCATGCATGTACTGATGATAACAGAACTTGAAAGTTTGTTTGTAAAAGTGATTGTTTTCTATAGGGTCTAGTGCTTATTTCTTCATTGACTACAGCAGAAGAAAAAGTGGTAATAACTCTAAGCAAACCGGACACAGTGCTTAAAATTGACTGAAGACCTCTAAGTTCCAACAAAAGTCTTGCTGGACTATTGATGATATAATATAGGATTATAATTGTTTTGGGGTTTTGTTTTTGTTTGTTTTGGTTTTTTTTCTGTATTCCTTTCTCTCTATAACTTTGCTTTGCAGTTTACTCTTCTTGTAATCTGTTAGTGATTATTGTAAACTCTGTCTTGAAAATTAAAGCTTTGCTGTACTTGGCTCTTTGGAAAAAGATCTTTGTGCTAAAGGTGGCTGAAACCTGGACATGCATTAAGAATGGCTTTTAAACTTTTATAAAGCAAATAACTTGTGTCACCAAGGACCAGTTTTATTTGTTTTACTGAGCATGAGATTCCTTCATTCAGATACTGGGACATTTCTGAACATGTTGACCATAAATTTTTCCTCTGAACAAGAATGAACCAAACCCCAAGAAAAGCCTGCTTTGTTATCATGTTGGCATAAGAAAAAAAGATGTTTTCTCTCTACTAAATGTTCAATGAAAATGTAGCAATTAAGAAGAAATAGCTTGAGAAATACTCTCAAAATATTTCATCACAGTAAAATTAAGGAACATTGTTACATTTTTAAAATCCAGATATATGTAGCTATGCATACATTTATTTCTCTTCTGCTTTTTTTTTTTCAGATAAACTTAGTGACTTCGAAATTTGCCTTTCAGCAATTGCTTTTAACCCTTCAAAGTTAACTAGAGTAAGAATAGGGAATCTTTCCCACACTTCAGCCAACCTGTGGGTTTGTTTTATTGTTTGTTTTTTTTCTTCAGTAATACTTCTAACTGAAAATATTGCTATAACTAGTTAACAGATAATTATATATAGATCTGTATAACTTGCTGAGCACTTACAAAAGTTTCAGCTATTTTATATTCCAGATACAGTTATAGCTTTCATCAAAGTGCAATTGCAGTGTATGATAGGGAGGTCTCGTACTTAATCAGATTTACTTATTCACTCAAAATATAGTACAGAACATTAATTTTATGCTACTTCAAAATGTATTAGCCAAGTACCAATTCCATTCTGAATTACAGAAAGGTTGATCTGGGATTAAAAAAAAAAAAAAACAGAAACCAAAAAACCCAAATCCTCAAAGATGACAACATAATTTTCTGTTTACGGAAACTGGGTCTTATCAGATAACTTGATGTTGCCTTTTTTTTTTTTTTTTCTTTTTATTTTATTTTTTTTTTATTTCCTCCTAAGTTTTCTAAGTTTCAAAAATGTCCTAGAAAAGGAGTACTGTGATAACAGACTGTAACATTAATTAATTGACTTACTGTCATGGATTTAATTAAAAACTTATTAGCATACAAAAACTACTCAAAACTTTATTAAATGGATTACAGAAACAACCCCCAGGCCATGAGACACACCTCAAAAGTAGAGTGTTGTGTGGATCTCTTCCTGGATTAGTGCCTGCCAATATTTTTATCTGTCACCTAGAAGAAAACATGAAATGGTTCTTGGCAGATTGCTCATGCAGCACAAAGACCTGCATACTAGGCAGTGAAGAAGGGGAGTCTTGTCCTGACAGGGGCCACTTGACAACATAGGACATGCTGTGCAAAAACATTATCCTAAAAGAAAGCAAGCACTAGCTCTGAACTAAGATTAGCAGGTATTACAATATTCCTCCATCTATGAGGACAGCTTTAAAGGTCAGGTAGGTAGGGTCAGAACTTAGGTGGCTGCTCCATGTCTTGGGATAGCCCAATGAATGTATGCTAGTAAGGAATTGACATGCTACCAACCGTCAAACTGACCACATTTGGAAGAAGGAATAAAAATGGTAATCCAAATTATGCAGAACAGCTACTTTCATCTTGATAAAATAGGTTTCTTTGAATGCTTAGGATGCTTTAACACAACTGAACACAAGATTGTGCTGTTAGGAACAAAGGATGTGTGTCGGTGTATAGGCTGGACTAGGGTCTCACTTGGAAGGAGCATTGTGGTGGTGTGCATGCATCCTGCCCTGCACTAGTGTGGTGAAACAAGCTGCCGTGCTATTAAATGAAGGAGTACAATTGAGGATGTTATATTTTTTGCTTCTAGCTTTGGTGATACATACAGATGAATTCTGCATTCTGAATCATGAAATGTCTGAGCGAGTTTAGAGAATGGTCTGATTTCTGGAAAAACAATCTCAAAATGTGAGACTGAATGATCCCACTCTTAATCTTCTTACTGATTATCTTAGTCAGAAATTATTTGTTCGCAGCTGGTGAGTATTGCCAATAGCTAGAAGGGATGGGATGGTAAAAGTCAAAAGATGAAGCTAGTTAAATGACAGTAGGAATACATACAGAGTTTCATAATGAAAACAATTCTTTAACAATTAACATTTATCTTAAGGTGCAGGGACTTGTGGAAAGATATGCTGTAGCACAACCAGAAATCATGAGCTCGAATCACTGGCCTAAAGCTATGATCTGTAGTGGCACAGATATCATGGTCTTCATACCAATGTATCTCTAAAAGAAAGTAAGAACCCTGGTATAATATGTGCGCTGTCCAGGGTACTCAACACGAGAGCCGTTCTTGTCTTGCAATACAGTAATGTTCAAAATTTAAAATTCAACATCAGTTTAATATAAAAGTGCAGATTGAAAAAGGAAATAATGGCAGTTGTATAATCCTCCCATGAGCTACTGTATTTGCTTCTGTGAATGTTTTGTTTATTGCGAGACACCCTCCTGCCTTCCTCCATGGATTAGGATATTTGCTTTGCTGTAACCATTTGTCTATTCACTGGTCAAGAATGGCAAGATGGATAAATAGTGGAAAAAAAAAATAAATCACAATAATAACCTTAGTTCTTTCCTAGAGTGAACAACTTCTCAAGGGCTGATTTTGATATATTATCCATGTCAGCTGTAAAGAAAGCTTTGTAGAAAAGAGATCATCCAATCTGTCACACTATATTAAAAATAGTTCTTTTTGTGATGTGCACTAGTGTTCTGGAGGGGTGGAGCTGAGAGTCTTCCATTCATTCTGCTCCTCTGAAGGTAAATTCTAAAACTGAATTTCAGAAGTGCTGCCTACCTCTGAAAAGATCCTTTTCAGACAGTCATCTTCTCATGCAAGTAGGAACTCAGAATGGAACACTGCAGATTGCTACAGAATACAAGTATTCTGTGGTCCTGCAGTTGATTTGTCTTTCCTTCTTGGGAAAGTAATAATTTTGTTCTTTTCAGAAAAAAATGCACAAAAAGGTCTTTTGCTGAGTTGTGGTCATACATCGTACAGTATATTCTGTACAGCTTATATTTGCCTTTTAACTTTGTTATCTCTTTGGCTTGGGAAGTCACAATATCTGAAAGTCCAGAGAAGGTCATGCTCTGTATATGTGTCAGGATTGATTGTAATACCAGTCTTCATTCTTGACTTTTCTTCACCCTGAGGACAGACAGGCAGAAAGACCATATTTAATATCACAATTAGCTTTCCTGAAGCAATCATGTTGGAAGAAAGATACAGGCAATTGAGGTAGTGATATTGTAAAAATAAACTGCCCTGTCTCTGAAAAAGTATGTGTAGAGACTGCAGGAATTATTCCATCTTTTTGCACTGAAGTACATAATAATGCAATTTAATTCAATCTTGTCAGCTTGAGAAAGTATTAAAAAAATAATGTACCTCCAGCTTGTTTGACAGCCCAGTGACTGATAGAGTAACTGACAAAAGCTTTTTGCTCAGTGTACACCAGGGAATGCCTAGACACTTTGTGAAAATACAGAAATGTGGTGGTATCTAGTAGGTTGGGGAGCAGGAAGGAACTGGTGGCATCACTGGGACATAGATGGGACAACTAGAAATAAGTCTAAAACAATGAGACCAAAAGTAAGTAAAACAAAAACTAACTCTTTTTTTGTTTCAGACAAACTACAGCAGGAGAAGAAAATTTTTTCATAGCTACTGAGCTTATTAATCTACAGCTTAATGAAGATATTTTCCATATGTTGCAGGTATGGGTTATTTTGGGGGTGAGGGTTCAAAGAAAGCAGACACTTTACCTGAAGAGAATAGGGAACTAAATTTAAAATTTATTGCTACAAATAGCAGTACTAGAATTTAAACATAGTTATTTCAAAGGAATTTCTTGTTTAGGCTAACCATTTAGACCAATGAGGTAGTTCAGGTTCAGAACTTTCCAGGTTTCACAATATTTATTAAACTCAGCATGCAAATGTGCACTGGGCTCTATTACAAGAGTTGATATGTGAATGTGACAGTTTGTGTCACCTCGGGTATGTAAATGATGTTATTTTCCTTCTTCCTTGGATGAAAAGGGGCAAAGTTTAGTCACATAGACCTAAATACATCCATCAAAATGAAAGAGTTGGATGAGTAGGCTTGATATAGTGTGGGGACAGCTTAGCTTTTCTAAAAATAAGACTTAGTCTGAGTAGGAATAACTCGCTGACCAAAAGTAGATCTTATTCTCGTGGAATTTTCCAATGTGTTTGAAATCTATGTGGATAGGACTAGAGAGCTTCTACAGACATTTTGCAGTACCACTGATCAGGCAGCAAAAAGCATTTTTCCTTTCAGTTCATTCCTAACCATATCTCCACTCCAAAATGCTCTCAGTACATTGCCATGGAGTTTGAAATCAAATAACTCCTATGATCTGGTTACAACCCTAACAAATCTCTGAAGTGCATTAAAGAACATTTTGAACTGCTCAGTGTTAGGAATGCATAATTACTCACTAAAATCTATAAAGGCTGCACAGCCTCTAAACAAAATGGATCCTCATTCTTTGCTGGAAATTATAGTTTATATGCACTGTGCCAAGTCTTTTTGTCATTGCTCTACCAATTAAATACACGAGGTCACTGAAGTGATATGAGCTTTAGATTTGCTTATAGACCAGTATTTAAACTTTTGTCCTTGAGTTGCCTGCAGATGTTCTCATATAACAGCTTAAATATAAGTATAAAAATCTAAGTAGGAAGTTCACGTGTGCTGGTGAGGATTCAGTAGCATTTAATTGATAGACTCAAATGACAGTTCTGCTTGTTCTTCAGATGGCCACCACCGGAATGATAAATCCATCAGATATCTTATAACATTCTTGGTAAGATATTGTGTTGATAAAAAAAGGTCTTACAGTGTTTGCTATAAGCATCTGCCTGAACAAAATGCAACTGTTTGCAGATGTAACATCTGCCGTAGTTAATTCAGGTATACTTCAACTTCCTCAGACTTTATTGTAGGAAAAAATGCCTGCATCTTTCTACAGATAACTGATCTATTCTGAGTTGTTAATGCTAACTGAGCTTCATAAGTCTGTTTCTTTATCATCCAAGACAATGAACTTTGTCATAGGTGCTGGAGAGAACAGTGTTATGGAAAACACCCTGGGCTGGGCAGGTGTGGGGGTAATGGTCACTCAGGTGTGGGCTGACAGTTAGTGTGTTACTCCCTTCTGCTGCTGTTGGGGGCCTGGCAGTGATGTGACTTTAAAATAGCAAAAGGTGAAAGAGGAAACCAAGGAAAGGAGGACAAGGGTCCTCAGTACTGGGAGGTATAACAGGCAGGTGAGAGGGGGGTCAGCCTCGACAGCTTTAGACTGATGTAATGTTGATGTGCAGTGGGAAGGAGGTAAGGTGTTTTGTGACTCTAGGGAAGAAATGTCAGGACAGTGCAGAAAGGGTTGACAGATAAAATTTTGGAAGACCTTGTAGAGGTTCCAGTCCCTGTATATTTGTATGTGGTACTAGGTTCTTTCTTTTCTTCCTTTTCCTGTGCCTAGGATAATGTTATCAGAAATAAATGTCCCTAACTAGTGTTAGCAGACTAGTTTAACACATCCCCTCTTTGTACTTCGGTATTTCTGAGAAGTCAACCAGATTCACTCTCGCTGACAAATACTTACATAAATTCACCCATAAATCCACAACATTCTTATTTTCTACCATCAGTTCAGTCAGTGAACATTATTTATCTGGTAGTCAGCCTTTTTTTATCTCTTCAGTTAACCTTGTCTGTCTTACTCAACTTTTCCCATATGAAACATATTTGAAAGCAGATTTATTCTGTACTGGGAAGGGAGTACATGGAGGCTCCAATTCTATGCATCATCCAGATTCTATTTTATTAAATCATCCATGTACATCAATAATCAAAAGAAAGACAATTTTCCAGTTCTGTGGACTCCTCAGCTGAGTCCTCAGATATGTAATCCAGTTTCTGTGCTCAGTTTCCCAGACACCAACTGCCTTTTAAGCTAAGAATCCTTCTCCAGTTTTGCATCTTTATCTAATATCAACCTTTCTACTTATCCATAGCCCTGTGTAAAATATGGAATGAACTTTAAAATGGACTTTGTTTAGCTATGCTATCTCTGTTTCTTCAGGCATGTATTCATACTTACCCAGATTAATTAATATGACACTACTTTATGCCCAGGCATGTCATTTTACCAGGTAACGTAATAAAAAAAACCCCAGCATTAACATAATTTCCAAATGTTAGCTGAAGAACACTGTGAGTCATTCAGAGGTGCTAGATAAATAGTTATTGTGCGGCTTTGCTGATTCAAGAATTCCACTTTATTTTACTGTTAAGGTCTAAAACAGATGTGATATCTCACTTCTTTATATGCTTTAGATCTGGTTTGTGCTACCAAATTTTGCTGCTATAATTTTGGGGTTTTTTTCACTGCAACCTTATCGAGTAAATTGCAAGCAACTGTTTAGAAGCACCTTCCCTCTTTTCCTCCCTGACCCTAAAACAAACTTTCCTGTGAGTCAGTCAGTGGTAAGGTGCTTGTGTGGATGACTTTTGGCAACAAGGCTTTGAAGCCAGACAGAAAAGCTATGGTTGTGAACATCTAATGCACTCCTGTTTATAGGAAGACACTACGAAATCAAAGAATCTGTTCATACTTGCCATTGAAAGTATATGTCTAACTACAATTATTCCGTTTTAACCATGAAGAGCAAATGAGCCAAAAATCGATATATCTTTATGAAAAATCTCCATAAAAAAACCCACCTGATGATAATTTCTTTTTCTTTGCTGAGACAGGGCTCATAATTCAGTCTTGATAGGCAGCAAGTGAATCTAAAGAAACCTTCAGTTCTTCCTGGAATAGATGCTGTACCTTTGACAAAGGACCTTATTTTATTTAATCAGGCTGGAAAACTCTCTTCACCGGTTGCTTTTTGTACTCCTTGGCAAAAGTAGCTAGGTGTTTTTCTTTGTCTAAGAACACTTCTGCTTATAATAATCCCACCAGAAAAATAAAATGACCTTTAATACACAGCTATATTTCACAGCAGTGAATAGTGCAAAATGCTGATTACAGGGGAAAGGTACAAAGTCATCATCTGGTTCAGAACAACTCAGAAGATCCAAGTTCAGTTCCAAACTTTTGCACAGGTCTTTTCTATGGCTTTTAGGTAGGTATATAAATGAATGGGATAGACATGCCTAACTGCCCTCCAGTTACTTGAAAAACTTGCTGCATGCCAACCTGTGTCTCTAGGTGCAAGATAGGATAACGTTTCTGAAAACATTGTACACCACCATGTGATTCATTTCTCTCTGGGATCTCCGTCTGTTCCTGTCATGCATGTGCTTACTACTAATAAGTGGAATGAAAAATGCCTCTTGTTCTACATTTTTTTTTCCCTGTGTCTAATTATTTCTTTTTCTTTTCTGATACCAGACATGGGAATGAAATTCTCTTGTGTGTGACAGTGGACTAGTTCATAATAAAGCAAGTTTTTTGAAATACGTTAGATTTTGACAATTTTTCCAGAAAATGGCATGTTAAAATGCTGCTATCTGGCTGAAAAGTGCAAGTACTGTATTTGTCAGAATTTTCTTCGGGAACCTGACAGAACAGTGGTGCAATATGTGACACAGTACAATTAATAGCATCAAGAAATTTATATTAGCTGTAATACTGGTGTCTGGTTTAGGACAGCTATTACAAGAGTCAGTTGGCAAGGCAGCATCTGTTCAGTTCACCTTCAACTAGTCATCTTGCTGGTAAAATGATAATATTTTTAAAAATTATTTTTAAAGTAATGTTTTCTGCTCCCCATTCTTTTTGTGTGACACCTATTAGTATAACCTGTACCTGTTTCAAAACTTACTCATGAGCAATTTTTGCAGGCCATAAAAGCTAATTCATTCTCTACTGTCTTTGCCATTGTTTAGCACTGCTTTGTTCTTCATTGTTACGAAAGCTGTAAGTGGAAGACAAAAAGGGGAAAAATGTTAAGGCAAGGGAAGTGAGCAAATTCATTCTTTATGGGGTAAAGTTCATTAAATGGTTATACCTGGAGAACATCTGTTTTACATTTTGAAGATCTATCAGAGACTTTTCTCATATTAAAAAAAAAGAAGTAGCTTTCCTTTGTTAATCTTCCCTCTCCCTCAGTGATAACATAATTTCTGTAAAACTAATTCTTGGGGTTTGTTTTTCCTCTTGGCTTAGCTTTACTCAATGAATTTCTTTACTGCGTTTTCTAAAGAAGCTGTAGGAAAGGCTGGCAGAGATTTTCCTTTGGTTCCCCTTGGTAATAAAAAGGAGCCCACTGGTGAGGCTGTGCTAAGTAATTGACCTGGACTCGGCATGACTATTCACACTGCAAGTGGGTGTAAGGAGTTAGGAAGTATCCCCTCACGCTTTTCCTTCAGCTGAAGTGAAGGTCTGCAATGGTCAGTGCTCAAAGGAAGGGACCATGGGAACAGTCAAACCCTAGTGTTTCTCTGTGTAGTGCAAGAGAGAAACATTACATGAGGAGGTAAGAGAGAAAAGAAATTATATCAGCTCAGGAGGGCAGGTCAATGCCTTTTCTGAGTGTGGAGATGGAAGTGAGGTGTAAATGTCCTTTTGACTTCAGTGGGGACATAATTCCATCCTATTTATGTTAGTTAAACACTGCTATTGATTCAGAAGGAGGTCACTTACACTTGAACCCTGGAAGCTCTCTGCTAATAGTGCCCTTCATTCATACATACACTTCAACTGAAATGTGTTGGCTTCTTTGAGAAGGGGGGGAATTATATATATACGCACACCTGCCTGGAGTGGAAAACAGGATGTGACTCAATTGCCTTTCCACTTCATCTTCCATCAGTCTATGTTGCTGATATTTCCAACTCTTTTAAAATCCAACAGATGTATTTAGATGTATTAGTGCAAGATTTGATGAAGACACATGAACAGCACTATCTGACTTTAAAGCTGTTGAAATCCTTTACATGTCACCTTCTAAACAGCATGTTGAGATATTTAGGGCTGGAGCTTTTTTTTGGGATGATCGACAGAATTTGAAAGTTAAGACTATCAGGAACAACCCTATTTTGACTGTAAAGCAAAACTGAATAGCTCTTTGTAGCACTACAAATTATTTACGGGTTCCAAGAGGAAAGATCCTTCTTTATTTCCTCAGCATAAAATGGGAAAAACTAATATAAAAGAATGACAGTGTCTTTAACCAGTAAGACAACAGACCATTTAACAGATCTTCAAGGAGTATATGGTATGGAAGATGAAGGAAAATGAGGGCCCACTGCTGAATGAGGTAGGTGCCCTGGTGCTGGAGGATACAGATAAGCCAGAGTTACTGAATGACTTCTTTAATTCAGTCTTTACTGTTATGACTGGCTCTTAGGAATCCGGTCCCTTGAGGTAAGAGAGAGAGTCTGGAGGTTAATGAGGATTTGGTTAGAGATCATTTAGGCAAATTGGACACCCACAAATCCATGGGCCCTGATGGGATCCATCCATGAGTGCTAAGGGAGATGATTTATGTTGCTATGCCATTCTCCATCATTTTTGAAAGATTATGGAGGAAGAGAATGGTGCCTGAGTACTGGTGGAATGCCAGTGTCACTCCAGGCTTCAAAAAAGGCAAGAAGGAGGACCCAGGAAATCACAGGCCAGTCAGCCTCACCTCCATTCCTGGATAGGTGATGGAACAGCTCCTTCTGGAGGTCATCTCTAAGCATGTGGGGGAAAAGAAGGTTATCAGGAGTAGTCAGCATGAATTTACTTAATGGAAAGTCATGTTTTACCTATCTGATAGCCTTCTATTACTGTGTAACTAGCTGGGCAGAGGCAGGGGATGTTGTCTAGCTTAACTTCAGCAAGGTTTTTATACTGTGTCCCAAAACATCCTCAGATATGCTCAGGAGGTGTGGGTTAGATGAGTGGGCAGTCGGGGGGACTGAGAACTGGCTGACCAACAGAGGTCGGAGGGTTGTGATCAGTGGTGCAGAGTCTAGCTGGAGGCCTGTAGCTAGTGGTGTTCCCCAGGAGTCATTACTGGGTCCAGTCTTGCTCAACATATTCATCAATGACCTGGAAAAAAGGATGGAGCATACACTCAGCCAGTTTGCAGATGGTACGAAACTGAGGGGAGGAGGGGCTGTCACACCAGAGGCTGTACAGTCATTTAGCAAGACCTGAACAGGCTGGAGAGCTGGGCAGAGTGGAAACTCATGAAGTTCAACAAGGGCAAGTGTAGAGTCCTGCACCTGGGGAAGAATAACTCCATGCACCAGTACAGGTTAGGGGTTGAGCAGCTGGAAAGCAGCTCTGTAGAGAAGGACCTGAGAGTCCTGGTGGACAACAGTTAACTATGAGCCAGCAGTCAAGAAAGTCAATGGTATCCTTGTCTGCATGAAGAAGAGTGGGACCAGCAGGTCAAGGGAGATTGTCCTTCCTTTTTACCCTAATGAGGAAAAATCTGGAGTACTGTGTCCAGTTCTGGGCTCCCCAGTTCAAGAGAAACACAAACTACTGGAGAGAGGTCATCTGAGGGCTACAAGGATGATTAAGGAACTGAAACAGCTCTCTCATATTGAAAGGCTGAGACACCCAGGGCTGTTTAACCTGGAGAAGACTGAGAAGGGAGCTTAACAATGTTTATAAATATCTAAAGGGAGCATGTCAAGAGGATGGGGCCAGTCTCTTCTCAGTGCTGCCCAGTGATAGGACAAGGAGCAATGGATGCAAACTGGAACACTTAAACATAAGGAGAAACTTCTTTGCTGTGAGGGTGATGAGCACTGGAACATGCTGCCCAGAGAGGTTGTGAAGTCTCCTCCTTTGAAGGCTTTCAAAACCTGCCTGGATGCATTCCTGTGCAACTCATACTGCTCCTGCAAGCCTCTT
This sequence comes from Chloroceryle amazona, assembly GCA_027560015.1. Classification (NCBI taxonomy): domain Eukaryota; kingdom Metazoa; phylum Chordata; class Aves; order Coraciiformes; family Cerylidae; genus Chloroceryle; species Chloroceryle amazona. The sequence continues at coordinate 22,930 of JANHFX010007917.1, read as the reverse complement.
GTGCAGGGGGCTAGAACTAGATGATATCCAGAGGTCCCACCCCTTACCATTCTGTGATTGTGATACAAATATTTTCAGAAATGTTTTTTCTCTTTTATGTTGTTGGTAATTTAATGATGTTGGTTTGGACTGGAAGGGATCTTCAAAGTCGTATAGTTGAAACACTTCTGACATGGGTAGGGACATCTTTCACTAGATTAGGTTGCTCTAATCCCCATCCAACCTGGCTTTGAACATTTCCAATGATGGAACATCCATAACTTGTCTAGGAATTACGTTCCAGTGGGTCACCACACTTAGCATAAAATAACTCTTCTTTGTGTCCAAGCTGTCTACCCTCTTTCACTTTCAAATAATTTCTCCTTGTCCTGCTACTACAGGTCACAGTAAAGACTCTTTACATCTTTCTTGCAAATGTCCTGTACATAGTGAGAGGCTGCAATAAGGTGTCCAAAGAGCCTTTTCTTTTCCAGGCTGAACACTCACAATTTTCTCAGACTTTCCTCATAGGAGAGATGTTCCAAACTTCTGACCATTTTTGTGGTCCTCCTTTGGACCCATTCTAACAAATCCATGTTGTTCTTGTACTAGGGACCCCAGAGCTGGATGCAGTACCCAGGAGAGTTGAGCTTGAAAACAGAAAAGTTGGCAGTGAAATTACCTTGGTCATCTATCTCTTTGATCGTTGAAAAATTATTTCACTCAAAGCTGAGTCAGAACTACAGAAGGGAATATATGGTTTAATTTTGGAGCAACAATTTGTTTAGTTTGCTCAGCAAAGACAATGTTCTGTCACAGTCAGCAATAGCCGGTTCATAAACACTTGTGGTGAGCATGTGAGTTTTGCTTAGAAGAATAAAGGGAACTGTGCTGTGCTTCTGCTGAAGTAAATTTTACTTGTAAATGTTACTTGGTTTGTGACCGTGTGTTTTTCCAGTCCTCCTTTTCTCCCTAACAAGTTGTTATTCATTCAAGTTTTCATGTCATTTAGAGCACTTTTTCACAGTTTTGGAATTGAGATGTGCAGTCACATTTTGATAGTTTGGGTCAGGCTGGCTAGATTTAGGCTTTATAACGTATTTGTATAAATGTCTGAACCAGAAAAGGTAAACTAAACTACCTTAAAATGCTCTCTACATGAACTCCATCATTAAACACCTACCAAAAGCATTCTATGTTATTGTAAACCAAGCTTTTAACAGTATATTCTCATAATTTATCCATGGATTGGCTTTGGGTTTACATATCTCATGCTTAAAATAAAATAAATGATAAAATACCACCAACCACAAAATCAAAACCTTGTTTTGCTTAATAATCTAGAGTTTTATTTTATGTGCCATGACTTGGAGTCTATTTTTCAAGGAATAATTTTAGTTTCTCAAAGCCTGTCTGTCTTGTAATACTGTTTGTAGTGCTGCAGGTACAAATCGTGTCTCTATAAATTTTATAACGAAAGTAAAAATGAGGGGTTTTTCAATTTTGTTAGATGAAAAACACTGAACATTGTTGAAATTCTTGTGAAGGAACCAGACAGTGACTACTTATTTATTGAGCAGATTATGCCAGCTGTATTTGGGTTTATTTATTCTGTATTCCCTAGTCAGTGGGATTCTGTGATGGCTGCTACAGGTGTAGATGGGATAGCAGTAGAGCAAAATAGGTTTAGGTACCATTTTGTTTTTTAATATGCATAAATTTATCTCTGTAAAAGCCTAAGGTGTTGTTTGGTGAATTGCAAAACTAGAATTTCATTTTATCTTATACAATCCATATGCAAGAATTGAGCACCAAAAATCTCATGCAACTCAAACAAAATCTTTACTCTAGAAAAAAAATTCAACTTCCTGTTACATGGTTCAGTGCTATTCTTCAGACCTTTTACCAAGACTGTCTTGTTGCCTTTGCCTAATATATATAATATTTTCCAACCTGCTAGTACTAACTTTAAAACAAAAAACTTCTGGTCAAAACAGGTCCTTATGGGCTTCTAAAATTCAAGTTTGTCCTCCATGATGTAAAAGGGGTATTCTAAAAATTTCTGTGAAAGCCATTTGGGAATACTATTCAGACATTGTATAACATGTAATTAATAATGCAGGTTCCTGTGGAGGCCCTGATGGAACACAATTCTGATGCCCTGAGCATCTCCACTTAAAAAGTGAACTACTATACACTCGGGCAGAATAGAAATAAGAGGGTTATAAGCTGAAAACATAGGTAAAAGAGGTGCCCTTGGGGTCTAACAGGAAGTTTGTCATACTTGAGGTTTATTTAATGTTGTTTATAACACTCAATTATTATAGCACATATAGAAAAAAATGCTATTTTCATTAAAATATCCCTTTGTAGATCCAATGAACAGTGTCTGCAATCTGTACTTCATCTTGGAATCCTGGTGCAAAACCTTAACTAGGGAAAAATCAAGAAAACTTGAAACAAATGTCATAAGACAAAAAAAAGCTTTCTTAACGCATCAGACATAGTGGTAATCACCAATACAGTACAGCAAAGAAGAGAAGTCCAGGTATAGATGTACAAATGTTTGAGTTTGTCATACATTACTACCAAGGTTAAGGAACTCTCAAAGCCCTAGCTTTGAAATATTTCACACTTATATGCACATTAATCATCTGACTAGGGAAATGCTTAGGAGCCAAAGATGTGCCAGGTGTAATTAAGCATTGGTAATTAAATATCATTAAGAGCACAGTGTTACAACTAGACAGAAATTATTTTTCTTTTGTGACTATGAGAAAAATGCTCTTTTCCAACTTTTATTGAAAATCAGAAAAGTGAAACTGCTGGCATTTTTGTTTTATTCCTTTTAGAGCATAGCTAACTGAAATATCAACTGCAGTTATTATGAATTTAGTATATAAAAATACAGTGCATTGACTTTGTGGATGGCAGAAGTGTGCTCCCAAGTGTTCAAATAGTGAATAATAATAGAAGGACAATTTCCAGTCGGTGTTTGCTGGGCAGAAGCTTGACTTGGGGTAATGTTTCAGCTGCATCAAATCACATTGGTTCCTACTGCAGAAATAATGGACAGGTAGATTCCAGTTCCCTGCCTGGTTAAAATAGCTTTCTGCCATAAGACTGAATAAATGTAGCCTTGATGCTTACACCTTTTTTCTCTTTTTTGAGGAATTTCCATAACTGTCGCATGTGTAGCTCTTGCCTAATACAGAATGGTGCCAGTGCCTTGCAGTTACGATCTTGCGTACATGATTTGAAGTTTTCTGTTATTGCACAGGCTTTGCTCTTTCAGCTGGTTTTCATGCTTTCAAGTTCTTTGCCATTACTGCTTTGTTGCTTTCTCCTGCCACAGCAAGCTATGGCTCTGCCTTACTTCTGTAGAGTTGGCGCTTTGTTTTGGGTTTTTTTTGTTCTTTACTCTGGGGAAAGACTTGGCAGTATAACTAATGGGTACTCAGAAGAGAAAGACTTAAAAATAATATACATTTAAAGCTAACCTTGATTTTTTTGTGGAAACCTGTCTTTGGGTTACTGTGTGTTTCAGCCCTTTCAAATACTGCTTCATGTGATGTCCTGTGCAGTAGACTATATTAGTGTTCAGTTTACTCCTATGGCATGATAGAGGACCCATTTACTTTCTTAGTTGCTCAGAAAACCACTGGCTATGAATTGTGAAGGGGAGAGGTAGACACAGTGCCTAGCAGCTGTGCACCAGACAAAAGGGCTGGCAGTAGGGAAGCCTTCCCAACTGTAAGGTTGTCCATGCCACCTAGTAAATACAGGATTTACTAGTTATGCTGAAATTTTCTTGCTTTCAAGATGCTACCATAAAGAAAGGAAACTTTTCCGAGACATTACACATCTAAAGTAAATATGAGATTATCCACTGTTGCTTCATGTAAATTTAGCAGCTTTATATTATAATGAGACTACTTCAGATTTTCTTAGGACTCCATTAGCATTGTAATTCTTTCAAATGACGTAGGGATATATTTGTCAGTGTCAATGCATTTAAATCAATTTATCAGCGATGCACCTTATCCCCAACATTCAAATCCCATGTTAATTGCTGGGGAATTTATCAGCTTGTTTTTCAGGTTTATTGCTTCAACCATTTCTTATTTTCTTTTTTTTTCTTTTTTTTTTTTTTTAAAAAAATAATAAATAAGTTGTTGAAGAAAATTGTGCTGGAAATAGTTGAAGGGAAACAGTGGATGTCTTCACAGAAATGGTTGTTTGGACCTTGGCCTTTAGACTTATTAAAACACTGAATACATTCCTGAGGCAAAGCAGACTTGATCTTCCTCATACTCACTAGTACCTTGTTATAAGATGTGTTATATCTGTGATGTCAGAAGGATTTATTGGTATGAACATTTGTATTGCTTTTATTCCTATCCACTTCTCCATTAAGAAAATCCTTATTAGTGATATTCAGGAGTTCAGGAGTTCAGGATAGCAAAGGCTGTGCAAACATCTCAGTGGTGCTGGGAGTGTGTGAGAAAGCAAGTGAGCTGTGACCTGCACACTTCAGTGTGTTTTTCTGTATGTGTTTCAGCTAAGGTCTTAGAAAATCCTCTCATGAACAGAGTTAAAATGGAAAGTTGATGCTCTGCACCATGGATGACAATACTTAGAAATATCTTCAAGTGCCCGGTTTCCACTCTGGATACTTTGCTCTGCAGCTCAGTCTATCCACAGATGACACCCACCCATGCCTCTCCCCTACCGTATCCCCAAAGTTTGGGATCAAGGCACAAATTATGCAACATAAAGACTCAGAAATCCAGAACTAGATAGGAGGGGACAGGCAATCAAGCTCCAAGAACCTGGCATAAAGAAGGTCTTTCCTCTCTGTCCTCTTGCACTTTCCTGCATAACTGGGGTAACAGCACCGATAGTTCTCTGCAGCTCCCACCCTGAGGGTTGTGGTCCAGCTCAGATGCTCCTTTTGACTAAAGCTTAGTAGCTGAAATAAATATAAACAAATTTGTGCGTTAGCTTAGCAATATGGAGTGCCTGCTAGTGAAGCTGAGTGTGAGCCGATCAATGTCTGAGCTAGCCATTCTGGAGAAGGTGGTCTTTCCTGCACTATCTTACTCTGCTTTCTCACCAAGTTCCAGAAGTTTCAGTCTGATTTCAGTAAAGGTTTAAAAAGAGGGTATGCTCATCTTGGGGAAAGTAGGTGGAGAAATGGTTGTATTGCTTTAAAGATTGAAAAATGAAAAGGCTGTTCATTTCTTTCATATTTTTCCTAGCCTGTAATTATTCCTAATCAAACTACAACAAACAGTAAACACTAAAAATGAAATAAACGCAGTGACAGTTTGCCAGTAACAAGCAGAAAATGTTCCATCTGTCTAGCAGTGAGTAAAATGTGTGTAATTACTGCTCATTTTTCTTCTAATTGCTGAGTTATTAGTTTAAAGCTTACGCACAACTGGTGAACAGTGCCGACTACCCATTCTCTAATTACAGCCCCTGCTTTGCTATGCTTGAAATCAAGAAAAGCAAAAACCAGAAAATTTGCATTTTAAGAGTTGTCTGAATTTACCCCTTTGGTATGTGCGTCTTTTCAGTTTTGGCCGCACAGGTCAGATCCTTGGCTGACAGATATCAGTGTCTAGTTATATCAGCTGAAGATTTGTCCCTCAGTGGAATTATCACCTCTCTCTATTTCTCTTCTTTTTTCAAGCCTGCATTTTAATTTCTAATTTAAAGAAGATTAAAGAGTGCTCTGAAATGGATGGTATGTCAAGGGAAGTAATTCCAATGAGGAAGTAAAGGTTACGATAGCCATGATTTAGTAATACTTGCTTTGCTTTGTATGTTTTTTTCTTTATTATCTCAAAAGTGGGTCAGATGAGGGTATGTCTAAGCTTCAGTATGCTCTTTAGCACCAATACAGCTATGCCATCTTTTTTCTGCTCTCCCTATGCTAACTTTGTTAGAGCCAGGCTGTGTCTGTGTTGACAAACATGTGACCACACAATGATGTGCCATTTCCGCCTCTCACGGGTTTCAGAATCCATCCCACCACAGGCACTTTGAAGTCCATAAAGGTTGACTTACCTTGTTTGTGGGCATTGTGGGAGGTGAAGGATGGAGAACAGACCCAGTTACTGTCATTGCATGCGATTTTGATTCTTAAAAATATCAGTACAAAATGCAGAATGAGAAGAGCAAGACGACTGAGAAAGATTCAGAAAGCTGAATGACAGAGTTGTCAACTTAGCAGATTCTGGGATTGCAGCTTAGAGGGATCTGAGCAGGACAGCAAAGCAAGGCAGACTTACTATCCAGTAGACTGAAATTGACAGTGTGGGATCCACAATTTTGCTGGGTGATATTTAGGGTCTCACAAATGGGCAAAGATTGAAAACTGGTGTGCTAGGCTCTTGTAAGCAAAACTTTTATCCACTTGCTGTCTTTTTTAGGTATTGGTATGGGGAAGAAAGATGAAGCCACAGGTGCAAATTAAGATACTAGAAAAATCTGATGCAGAAGTGTAGCTGTAATATTCATTTATTTCTGTGAGTTCTGCACTGATATGGTTTAGGTGGGGAAATCTCCCACTTCAGAAGCTCAGCAATATTACCAGCAGTGCCTCTGAGTGAACTGTCCTAACTACAGCGTAGCTATGATGTCCCTAGCCCTCTTGGACAGTGATATCCTAGTTGCAGCAGCATTGACTTCATCACAGATGGCAAAACATCTCCTGGAAAATGAGTAGGTGTGTAGTCTTCATGCTGTCTTGATCTGACTGCTGTCAGCACATGAGCCACTCAGTTTAAAGGCTTTTGTTGAATTTGCCTAAAACCACCTCACCTTGTTTTTGCTCTAGGTACTGTTCTTGCTGATGCACAAGGTGAGACTTAAATTCTGTGGGGAATCCAAACAGTACAAAGTATCACAAAAATGCAAACAGCTACCATACCTTAATACAGGATTCCTTGCAGCATTTTCAGTGATGAACTTTCAAAACAAGCCATCTGTTTCCAAACAGAGTTGAAGGAGGGATATACCCACTGACATTCACATTCATTGAGGACTTTTGACAACGGAGTGAAACACTTAAGTAAAAATACACATTTTAAAAGTGGCAGTTTTGGCTGAATATTGAAGAGATTGTCCTAGCTGTGATAATCATATTTTTAAACAGTGATGAATGATACAAATTGTTAATTATTTGGGATAAGCAGTCATTGAAAAGTCTTGGGTTGATTGGTTGTTAGGTTGTTTTGGTTGGTTGGTTGGTTGGTTTTGCTGTAGCTTCTGGGTTTAGAATAGCATTTGCACATTTTCTTGCCCAGCAATAACTTTGAGGAGTTTGAATACTGGACGATGTGAATGCACAGCAGCCTTATCCTGATGGGTGTCTGTGACTCTCACAAATGTCTGTGACATGCTTACCTAAGAAGGAGAAAAGTAAAGAATCTGTACATCCATCTAGTTTTAAGAAAAAAAATAAATCCAGAAATCATAATAAAATCCTTTCAGATATACACTGATCTGGCAGGGAGCAGGGTGGTTTTGGTGATGCTTTAAACTTGCCAAGAGAATGGAAGTGCAGGTAGCAAGAGGTTGGGGTATGACAAAATAGATGGAAGAAAAATAAAAATTTACTTTAACATTTTTACTCTGTGGCTGAAGAACTGGAGAACTGAAGCTTTCCTAGTTCTTTTCTGTTACGAATTAATGCATTTACTTCATGAGCTCACATGCATATTATGCATAATCCTTTAGATATGCTTGCCAGCTGTGTTGTAGAGATAGAGGCTGCTGGGACGTTGCTACGTTAAAAATGGTGGAGATACTTCACCAAAAAGAGCAGAAATGAAATAATTATTTGCATAATCTTCCTAGAGTCACCTAGATTTCTTGAAAGCAGCTTAACATGTTTGGAATAATCTATTAGGGAAATATGAAGGGAAAAATACCCCCTTTTCCTTCTGACCATATGCATTTTGATTTTTCTCCCCTGGCCTAACAGATTTAAACTACTTTATATTCATTTTAAGAACATTTTATTTTGTATGAATAGCTCCAATTTTAAATAGTGTAGGTTCATTTTCCTCCTGCAGAACAGGGAAAGATTTTTTTTCTACAAAACAAGCTTACAGAAACTTATTTTATCATTGGTATTGTGCTTCCAAGTAGTGTCTATTTTAGTCCATTATATATGACCTTTTGTTCTTTTTTTTGTACTGTTTGTGATGCTTTACCTAGAAGAAAATACCCAAGCTTCTGCTGAATCTCAGGAAAACAGGCTGTGTGAACATTATGTAGATATGTAATCTCCACTACCTTTAGCTAGTCTATTTTCATACAGTAAGGACTGTTTGTATAAAGGTTGTTATTTTTGTTGTCCATCTCAAACATCATTCTTTTCCATGTCATTTTGTCTTTTTCTTTCCCCTTCTTCCTTCCAGAAATTGAGAGGAAAATTAAGTCACAGTGAGATATTTTTCTGAGATATTCATATCCTTCTGTCAGAGCTACATAGAACAGCTGCTCTTCCAGAAAAAATAATAAATAAAAAGTAACCCACAAAATATTTTCTAATATTTAGGGTCTATTTGTGTGCTTGCAATGTAAATATCCAATGTTTACAGTATAAATGTCTACTACAGCAGTGTAAATATCCAATACAAAATCAAAATATGTAGCTCACAGATGATTGTTGTTGGTTTTTTTTTGGTTGGTTGGTTTGCTTGGGGTTTTTTTGTTGGTTTGGTTTGTTTTTTTGTTTTCTTTTATAAAAAGGAGTTCAAACACTTTTCTGGTGCCATGCAATATTTTGCATGGTTTTCCACAGAAGACCTTCACTTTAAACTGTGGTTCTCTTAGACATTAAGTTGTGGCATTATATTTGTATGAAAATAAGAATAAAAAGGGCTGGTGGGTGCTTTTTAATAATCTCTGTATGTTACAAACCAAACATCTGTTTAATAACTGTTAAATTCACTGCTGTAAAAAGACTTCTTCAAGTGACTGAAGCTGATTTGGGCATTCTGAAAATATCATTTGTGATCAGATTAGATCTACTTTCAAACCATCCTACTTTCACAAATTAAATGTATTTCATATTTCTTGGCTTTGCAGCTGTGGACATCTAAATGGACAGCTGGTGCTCAACCCACAGACCTGTCATAAATGGTGCTGTGGCATTTGTGCACAAAGAAGAGGGTCACACATAGCAAAGAAAGTACTCAGAAGCATGAAATTGTTGTCTTATTTATCTCCATTGGAGTAGGCCCTTATTGTTTTCAGGAGATACAACATAGGCTTTACAGTTTTCTTGTTCCTGCTTGATTAATCTGTTCCTAGGTTAAAGTTTTATTTGCCCAAGAATGTTCAATTTATCTTAACTTTGAGTATTTTTATGCCATTTGACTTGTGTGATGTTTATGACCGTTTGAAATGTGTTTATTTTTGTTCTAACTTGAGGTGATTCTTGGTAACTTTGAAAGAAAACAAAATTAACCTGATAAACTATCTCACATTCCTTGCAGTGGTTTAAATGAACACTTTGAAATAATAAAAATAAAAATTATAGTATAATTCCCTGATGATATCATCCACTAAGAAGTAAACCTTGAAAACGGCTATAGCAATTGGTTCTTGAGAATAAATCTTATGAGGAGCGGCTGAGGGAAATGGGCTTGTTTAGTCTGAAGAAAAGGAGGCTGAGGAGAGACCTTATCACACTGTACAACTACCTGAAAGGAGGCTGTAGAGAGGTGGGTGTTGGTCTCTTTTCACAAGTCACAACTGATGGGACAAGATGAAAGGACATCAAGTTATGCCAGGAGAGGTTTAGATAAGGCATTAGGAAAAACTTCTATACTGAAACAGTTACCAAAGTCTGGAACAGGCTGCCCAGGGAAGCAGTTGAATCTCCATCCCTGGATGTATTTAAAAGCTGTGTAGGGATGGTGCTCAAGGATATGGTATAGTAGTGGCCCTGGTAGAATTAGATGATGGTTGGACTTGATGATTTTAAAGGTCTTTTCTAACCATACCAATTCTGTGTTTCTGTAAAACTTTCAGCATTATTGGAGCCTGAGGAAGAGCAAGGAATTTACAGGCAATGAATGTTTCTTTACCAGTGTGAAAAACAAAACAGTTAATTTCAGGCTTGTGAGATGGTGTTACAAACCATACAGTATTGAAAACAGTAATAAAAGTTATAAAATGTAGCTTTCTGTCCTCATAAAATTTTAAGAAAAATAAATTTGTGGGATAGTTAACATCCTTTATAATGCAAAGATAACTATCATTTTAATTGTAACTATAACATATGTGAGGATGTTTGTTTAACTCCCCAGTTGTCAGACATGAAGTTGAAAGTTTTTAATAGCCTCTGGGTATCAAATCTATAGCCTCAGGCTGCTGTTTGTAATTTAATATGAGTAATTTATTATGAAGAGAGAAAAAACAAGAATTGCCTAGTAGCTATGAAAGCACATTTACATTATAATCATTAGGCACATAACAGCTCAAAAATAGATAAAAGGAATTTTAGAGTAGCATTGGCAGCAGCAATAGTATCATCTGCAAAGATAAAGCAGAGAAATATAACTCTGGAGAAATTACTTGTGAGGGTAGTAGTGGTTATAGTCGAAAGGTCATCCTCATCTCAGCTGCCAACTTAGTTGTAATATATACTACTCTTGGGAAGCTGTGTGTAACTTAGAACTATCATCTTTCTGAGCTCTCTGAGGCTGTGTGGTGATAGTTATGCAACAGGAATAGTGGGGTTTTCAGGGCATACTACTTTGGTATCAGTAGATCTGTAGAGAAAAACACTGAAAGAGGGTTAAAACACATCTGATTAACACGTGGCTTGGGGACTGGTGCCACCGTTGGAAGTTTGGGTTCTTCGATCACGGGGAAGCTTATATGGTGCCTGGCCTGCTTGCAGCAGATGGTGTACATCTGTCTCAAAGAGGGAAAATATCCTTGCCCAGGAGTTGGTGGGGCTTGTTGAGAGGGCTTTAAACTAGGCTCAAAGGGGGCAGAAGATAAAACCAGGCTCACTAGAGAAGAGCCCAAGGATGGCTGTCAATCTGCCATCCCACCTGAGGTGGATAAGGGTGGTATATG
>JANHFX010007917.1:0-11739 GCA_027560015.1 Chloroceryle amazona | reverse complement strand
ACCAGGCTCACTAGAGAAGAGCCCAAGGATGGCTGTCAATCTGCCATCCCACCTGAGGTGGATAAGGGTGGTATATGTGGCAATAAAAACACAGGGCTCACTAATAGGTTAGTAACCACAGAAGTGTCCAGGAAACTAGAATTGAAAGGGGAGGGGAATAAAACCTGGCCCACAGGTAATGAGCCTAGGGGTAAAGGACAGAGGATGGGGGTGAAATTGGAAGCCCAGATCAAGTGCATCTACACTAGTGCATGTAGCATGGGCAGCAAGCAGGATGAGCTGGAGGCCATTGTGCAGCAGGACAACTATGATGTAGTTGCCATCACAGAAATGTGGTGGGACAACTGTCAGGACTGGAGTGCTGTGATGAGTGGATATAAGCTCTACAGAAGGAAGAGAGGCGGCGGTGTGGCCCTGTATGTTAGGGTGTTTTTTGAGTGTATAGAACTTGATTTCAACAATGATAAAGTTGAGTGTTTATGGGTAAGGATGAAATGGAAGGCAAATAAAGGAGGTATTGTGTTGGGAGTCTGCAATAGACCACCCAACCAAGATGAGCAGGCAGATGAAATATTCTATAAAAAGACAGCTGAAGTCTCGCAATTGCCAGCCCTTGTTCTGGTTGGGGACTTCAACCTACCAAACATCTGCTGGAAATATAACACAGCAGAGAGCAGACAGGCTAGGAGGTTTCTCGAGTGTATGGAAGATAACTTCCTGACACAACTGGTAGATGAGCCTACCAGGGAAGGTGTCTTGCTTGACCTCCTGTTCACAAATAGAGGAGGACTAGTGGGACATGGGGTGGTTGGAGGCCATCTTGGGCTTAGTGATTATAAATTGGTTCTCAATTCTTAGTTATTTAAAGAGGGTGGTGAGTAGAACCTGTATCTTGGATTTCTGGAGGGCAGACTTTGGACTGTTCAGAACACTAGTTGAGAGAGTCCCTTGGGAGACAGTCCTGAAAGGCAAAGGGGTCCAGGAAGGTTGAATGCTCTTCAAGAAGGAAATCTTAGAGGCCCGGGAGAGGGCTATCCCCATGTGTTCTAAGATTAAAGGGCGGGGAAAACGGCCAGCCTGGCTGAATAGGGAGATTTAATGGGACTTAGGAAGAAAAAGAGGGGTTACCACCTTTGGAAGAAGGGCCAGGCAACCTGGAAGGAGTACAGAGATCTTGTCAGGTTATAGAGAAAATTGGGAAGGCAAAAGCCCAGCTGGAATTCAACTTGGTGACTGACATAAAGGACAACAAAAACGTTTCTACAAGTACATCAATGATAAAAAGAGAGTAAGGAGGGAGAATCTCCATCCCTTACTGGATGTGAGGGGGAACATTGCAGCCAAGGACAAGGAGAAGGCTAAGATACTTAATGTTGTCTTTGCCTCTGTCTTTAATGCACAGACCAACTGCTCCCAGGGTGTTCAGCTTCCTGAACTTGAAGATAAGGATGGAGAACAGTACAACACCCCCCATAATCCAGGAAGTAGTTAATGATCTGCTTCTACACCTAGATACTCATAAGTCTATGGGGTTGGATGGCATTCACCCAAGGGTACTTAGGGAACTGGCGGAAGAGCTCACCAAGCCTCTCTCCATCATTTTTCAACAATCCTGGTCAAGAGGGGAGGTACCAGATGACTGGAGGGTGGCTAATGTGACACCTCTCTACAAGAAAATCTGGAAGGAGGATCCAGAGAACTACAGGCCTGTCAGCCTGACTTCAGTACCAGGAAGGATTGTGGAGAGGATCATCTTGAGTGAGCTTTCACAGCAATCGCAGGGCAGCCTAGGGATCAGGACCAGTCAGAATAGGTTTATGAAAGGGAGGTTTTGCTTAACCAACCTGATCTCTTTCTGTGACTGTGTGAGTCACCTTTTGAATGGGGGAAAGGCTGTGGATGATGTTTATTTGGACTTTAGTAAGGCCTTTGACACAGTCTTCCACAGCATTCTCCTGGAGAAAGTGGCAAAACAGGGTATAGAGAAATGGACTCTTCACTGGGTTAAAAACTGGCTGGATGGCTGTTCCCAGAGAGTTGTGATTAATGGGACGAAATCAAGCTGGCTGCCGGTCATCAGTGGTGTCCCTCAGGGCTCAGTTCTGGGGCCTGTCTTGTTTGGAATTTTTATTGATGACCTGGACGTGGGGATTAAGAACACCTCAGTAAGTTTGCAGATGACATCAAATTGTGTGGGAGTGTTGATCTGCTTGAGGGCAGGAAGGCTGTCCAGAGGGGCCTGGAGAGATTGGATTGATGGGCCAAGGCCAACTGTATGAGGTACAACAAGGGAAAGGGCCAGGTCCTGCATTTTGGTCACTACAACCCCAGGCAATGCTACAAGGTTGGGGAGGAGTGGCTGGAAAACTGCCCAGCAGAAAAGGATCTGGGAGTGCTGGTAGACTGCCAGCTTAATATGAGTCAGCAGCGTGCCCAGGTGGCCAAGAAGGCTAGCAGGATCCTGGCTTGTATAAGGAAGTGTGTTCAACAGGAGAAGGGAAGTTACTGTGCCCTTCTACTTGGCACTTGTGAGTCCTCATCTTGAATATTGTGTTCAGTTCTGAGCCCCTCATTATGAGAAAGACATTGAGATGCTGGAACATGTCCAGAGGAGAGCTACCAAGCTTGTGAGGGGTTTAGAGAGCAAGTCATAGAAGGAGAGGCTGAGGGAGCTGGATATGTTTAGTTTGGAGAAGAGGAGGCTGAGGGGGTCCTCATTGCCTGCTTCAACTACCTGAAAGGAGGTTGTCGAGAGGTGGGTGTTGGTCTCTTCTCCTTAGTAACTACTGATAGAACCAGAGGAAATGGTCTGAAGTTGCTGCAGGGGAGGTTTAGATTACATATTAGGAAGAAATTCTTTACAGAAATTGTGGTGAGGCACTGGAACAGCCTGCCCAGGGAGGTGGTTGAGTCACCATCCCTGGAGGTATTTAAGAAAGGGGTAGACCTGGTGCTTTGGGACATGCTCTAGTGGCAGCCATGTAGGGGGTTATTTTGTGGTTTTGAAGTTGTGTTTGATCAGTGTATTTAGGTGCTTTTTTTTGTTATGGGTATTGTTGGACTCAGTGATCTAGGACGTCCTTTCCAACCATGAATATTCTGTGATTTTTAATTTTGCTTTTCTTTTGAATGTTTCTCCTTTGAGCAAGCTCAATTTCAAGAAGTAACTAATATTGCAAAGTATGTAGTAGTCCTCCACTGAAAAGTAAATCCTATGAATTATATTTCCAAGATGAGCTTGGCACTGGAGGTTGCCCACCTGGACGCCAAGTAACATTTCATTTTTTCTAAAGGGTCAACCTTCATTGGTCTCAGCAGGAGAACAACTGAAAACCTTGTCCGTGGTATACAGAGCCTGAATCTCTGTGGTGACTGATTATTCCCAGAAAGTTATGTTGGTATTTCCATGTATCTTCTTTGCATTTTAATGTCTTAGTAACTAAGATAAATTCACACAATTAACGATTTAGGTACTTAAGATGTCAAGGGTTTGCTTTCTGCATGCGATGCAGATTTTCTTCATCTGTGATATCTTAAATGACCACAGATATGTATGCTTACTTGAGGTCCTCATGCATGATGCTTTTTTTGAGAATTTATTTGCTGCCTTTCAAAAGTCCTGTGGTGCACATCCACCAGTTAATGCAAGTTGATATTTTTGTTCCCCCCTTGCTCCCCACGTTGGTCACTACAATATTTCACTGGTGCAAATCATATGCTACAGGACCTGCATTCTGGAGCTAATGTTGATACCAAAGACTGAGACAAAATTCAAGGATAGAAATATGGATCCCCTTTGTGAAATAGTTTTCAGGAAGGGGATATTTTGTCAGTAGTTTGGAAACAGCGTGTCTGTTTTTTCCCTTTTTTCTTAATATGAGAAAAGTGCCAGGAGTAGGGGACGGTTGTGTTCACAGATGCGCTCCTGTCTAAAGACAGTTATCCCATCCTTGGTGCACTCAGTAAGAAGGCTATACTATATCCCTTTCCAGGTCACAGTGCTCTTAACAGAGGTTTTGCTAACTATCTTGCCAAAATAACTTGTGCTAAAACTGTCAGCATGAGTACTGCAATCTGCATGTTTCTGCTCCTGTGAGGAATCTTGAGAGGCAGACTCATAAGCTCTCAAGGTCCTGGGTGATTTCACAATTTTTCAGAAGTGTGGTACACAATGATATGGGTCTGTGCATTACCAGGTCACAACAGAAGTAGAGACTATTCCTTACCAAGGGGATTTAAGTAAGCAGGGCCAAACCTATCCTTAGAGAGCAAAAGTAGAATTATACCTCTTAATTTAGTTTTATTTTTGCACTTGACTGCAGACAGACCATTTAAAATTATTTTTATGAGACTGGAAGAACTAGAATGTGTCCATTCCCACAGCATATCTGTCCTTATGCAACATTGACCTAGGGGAAAGCATATACAGCAAGGCACTGAAATGTGCAAGTACACATCTGGGGATGGCAAGGGGACAATAACATTCAAAGTTACCAGAACAAAGTAGGAGGCTGTGGCAAAAAGATGATGCATACAACTCAATTCGGAAAAAGTGAGAGGAATGAAACCACAAAGGAAAAAACAGAAGAAAATAAGATTTTTAAAAGATGTTTATCAAAGAACCCTAATCAAAATAATGGAAGTACTAAGGAAACCCTTAAAATCATTCTCACAGTTATTACACACCACTTGTGAAATCATTAAATGCACTTTCAAAATGGCTGTCAGGTATACAGCGTGATCTGTGTTCTCTCTGTCTACACAGAATACTCATATGCTTTAAATAGAAAAAAAGCACTCTGCTATTCAAGACATAGATTAAGGGAAGCAGCTCTAGCCACTGCAGACCACTAAGTACATGCTTAAATGCCTTTTTGCACTGAAGTCTTCGTTCTTTAATCCAGCATCACTTTTCTGAATGATTGCAAACACTTTCATCTACTTTGCATCTTTAATAAGAAACTCTGAGTAGTAAAACAAGCACCTTTGTCAAGAACTAACGGATAATTTCTTCAGTTTATGGTGGTTTAATGTTACTCATGATGAAAATAAACAGCATAGAAATGTTTTTCTTGAAGTAACTTTTTTCTCCACATTTCTAAGACACATCTGTTTTAAAATAGTCATATTACTATATCATGCTAAACAGCTGTTCTCTGTTTCTCCTACTAGAAACACAAACATACTCTGAGTGAGACTTAGAACTATATTATATTAACTACATATTGATTGGATGCTTCAATTACTTAATTCATAAGGTAGTGAAAAAGGATATAATATGTGCACGATGCAATGAATTTTTTGAAAAACACACTATGCAACTTTATAAGCAAGGCAGAACAGTGGAGGAGACTAACCATTGCTACCTTTCATTCATTTCTGTAGTAGTAGTATCGACTTAGATTTTTGCTGAGCAGATTAGCAGAGATTTTGACTGTTTAGGTGCACCCTTGACATGTGATTACAGTGTATGCTGCACTTAACTGAAACTCTTTCCTTCATTTGGGGCACATCTTAATGTCACGTGTGAATTTGAGTTGTGTGATGATGTGCAACAGCCTTGTTCCTTCCTTTTACAATAGAAAGAGCATCAAGAACAGGATGGTCAGACATGTGTTTACTTCAAGGTAGCGGGTTATTTTCTAGTGTATGGTGAAGTACATGAAATTTCCTCTTTCCTGTATCCTGTGGATGTTTGCTAGCCATACCCAGCTGGCCTGATAAGTGTTTATTTGGGGTACTTATTGCTACTGGCTTAACTCAAGAAAAACCTTTAATAGAGCAGACTTATTTTGAACCAGGATTGTGATGACTGCTGGCAGTGCAGAGAGATTTATTTCTGCTGGTGGGGCAAAGCCACCTGCTTGATTTTTTTCATCACTTCTTTTTTTCTGAGGGGTGCTGCAATGCAATGCCTTCTAACCCCAGCACAGTGCTGGTGCTGCTCTTTGAGTATGGAGTCCATTGCTTGCTCAAGCTGAGCCCTGGGAGTACGATAATCTTTGACTGCTGTGAGGATCTGAAACCTCTGCTATTCATGATGCTGTTGTTTTTCCCTGCTTCCCATGGCTTGGCACCAAGCTGATAACTTGCAGAGTATGGAGCTTCGAAAGCAGAATAAACTAAAGAGGTTTTGGTACAAGAGGCTATGTTTCTGGTTCCATCCTTTCTGGTGTCCGAGGTTTCTTGCTTTCTAGTGCTGCCGCAAACAGTTTTTCCCCTCTGTGTTCCTATTACGGTCTGAAACTCCAGGATTCTGAAGTTGCCCTGTTCCTTTTGGTCATTTATTTATGTCAGTAGAAAGATAGCCTTAAGTACTCATGCTAATCTGATACAGGGGACTTTTATAGTGCTTCAGCATCACCAAATCAGCTATTGGACAGTAAGATTTTGGTTGTTTGCCTGATGGTGGGAAAACCAATCATTACCTTTTCATTCATGGTTGCTATGGAAGAGTCTGGAGCCACCAATGAGGAACCTGTTTTATAGGGTGCTGTCTACAAAACAATTCTGTGACCCTCTTACTAGCATAACAGAATCACACAGAATCATAGAATGTTAGGGATTGGAAGGGACCTCTGAAGATCATTGAGTCCAACCCCCCTGTACATAAGACTTAAGTTGGTGAGTTGGACAAAGATATAAGGATGGCTATAAGGGTGGCAGTATGTTGTACACCCAATTTGAGACATCCCAGGGAGATAGAGCGTGTCTTTATCATATGGGGAGAAAGCTCTTGTGTCAGGGGGCTTCTTTAATTTTTGTTTGAATTAACTTAGACAAGGACAACGTATTGTTCTGATTGGGCCCTGTCCTATAATTAGCTGCAACTTTCTAGAAATATTGATGTAAAGTCTCTTGTCTGCTATAGGAAGTTTGTCATTGCTGAGTTAACCGTGTGCAAAAGAAGCTTTGTGATTGTAACCTCCATGCCACTGGTTTAAAAGTGCTTGAGACTATTTTGGGGAAAGCAAATGTACATAATTACCTAAAATCAATTACCAAAATAAGCACCTGGGTGCCCAAACCAAAGTTTTAATGAGAATCAAATTGTCTAAGTAGAAGAAACCACTTCAGATATGAGAAGCTTTTTGTGTGTGTGTGAATAGCTGTGAAAATAATTTACCTGAACTAATCATTATAGGTCAGGATCGAAATATGAGAGATACTTCAGAGTATAAAAAATAGATTAAATTATTAAAAAAAGAATAATTTGTGTAAGAGCAGCTTGGGACAGAGGAATCTGACTAATGTAATGCCACAGAATTGCCATTATCGGATGATTGCTGTTAATTTTTTGATTACCCAGTAATAGAACAGGCAGTACAATGATTAACTGGCTCATAGAAAAATAGAGAGCAGTTAATCTGAAGCAGTGCTGTCATAAAATTTAGAAAAACTCTGATCTGGATTGCTGCAGTTAAGTAGCAGCTACATATGCTATGTACGACATAAAAGCTAAGAGAGTAGCTTCCAGCAAAATGAACATAGGCCCAGCAGGGACCCAGAGCAAGAGAATTAAACAAATAGCACCAGGCCATTACCATGTACTGTTGTGTCAGAGGTTTTAAAACAGTTGTGTAATAAGCATCTTTGTACAGTCTTCCATACCTACCATTTTAATCAATCTTTTATTGTTTTCTATATGCAGAGCTAATCCTTTTGAAAGTCAGTCTGTTGGGCTTTTTTGCATGCAAATCAGAAGCAGTGTGACAAAATTAGTAATTCCTACCTGACCATAGTTTGATAAACAAGAAGGAGAGAGGAAAGAGAAGATGAGTACTTAAGCAGATTTTTGTTTTCTTTTAATTTCAGGAAATAATTTACTTTTTATTAATTAAATATTTTGAGCATAATATGGATATTTTTTTTTTTTTCCCCCCACTCTTTCTTCCATCATTAAGCATTGTTGCTTGTATTTGAATTAAATGGCCATATATAGGTCACTGGAGCATAGCTGACCAAACAATGGATCTCTCTGTATTTCAGAGGCACAAGGCTGACCTTTCACCTTTCCCTAGAGGTCTGGAGCATCTATATCACTTTAATCAGATATATACTGCAAAAATAAAGCAAATAAAGCAAATAAAATATACTTGGTGGCTGTTGTTCTAGTGCCACTGGTGGTGAGAAACACCTGAAACTATAACCTTGACAGATTTGTGCACCTTGTTCTGCTATTCTGTCATAGTCGGAAGATGTTGCCACCACTGTCCTCCTCATTTACGTCCTCCCCGGAAGAGTACTGATAAATGTTTCTCCTCTTGCCACATGTAACAGGGTACTAAATCACTCTGCCCCAGATTTCTTCAGAGTGATGGAATTGCTGTTAGAAAAAAAAAAATCTCTGATACTCTTGCATAAAAACTTGAGTTATAGGGATATGATGGAAATACTGTCCAATGGTGATGTGGTTACTAAGAAATTATACAGCATAGTTCTCAGTGTCTACATTTGCCCCTGCTTAGTGCCATAACACCTCCGTACCTCAACCCCTCAACTGATGGGAGAAGGGAGAGCTGACACTTCAAATGATTGAATTACTTTACTCCATTGCAGGTATCTTGCTTTGGCAGCTTCAAATCTGAGGGGAAAGCATAGTGTTAAATCAGTCTCACAGGTTATACTATTCAAAGTCACAATGATGATGAAGCTTCAGGCATTATACTGGAAGAGGGTATAAGCACGTGTGGCAGGAGCAACATCACTCATACAGAAATGAGAGCTTGGCTTGAAACAATCTGGAAGCATTTTGAGGTTCATGTTTTGATGGTATTTACTTTATACAGTCCTATAGGAAAGCAGGATTAAGTAGTTTTGATTCCAAGAATGTTATTGTTATAGTTTGGCTTCTATCTATCAGCCTTCTAAACTCTAAAATTTCCGTGAAGAGATGATTCATTTGTTGTAGATGAAGCCTCTATTAATTTTTTCTTTGTTCAAATTAGATTTCGGGAAACTTGGAACATTCATTTTATTTAAAAGTAATGCAAAGAATTATGATATATATACAGTACATAAGCATTAACCATTATGAACTGCTTTATATGGTAAATAAATGGAGATGAAAATGTTGTCTTCTAGCAAACTCTTTATAAAATCTTTACCTTGCAACTTTTCTTGTTTATGTTTCTCTAAATCTCTAGGTATGTCTTATTGTTTGAAGAATACTTTCTCATATTGATTATTTATTCTGATAAGCTGTAACTGATATCAGTGTAAAGACCTCCAGGGCCTATTTTCTTGTTGTTGGTAGGTAAAGTAGAAAATTATTATAGTAAAGAGCAGAATTCATATATTAAGACAAACTGGTATTCTGAAGTACCAGTTTGGGAGTTGGACTTGATCTTCAGAGATCCCTTCCAACACCTTACATTCTGTGTTTCTCGTTTCTGTGACTAACATCACACTAAATGATTTCCTTATTTTAATGGAAAAAATAAAATTAGAAAGGGATTTTATGAAGACAGAAGTGCAGAAAGACTGAAGACAGTCTTTCTATATTGCAGTTCTGTAACAGAATACATAAGAGATGGTCTTTCTCATAACGTTCAAAGTCCGTACTCATTTCACTGCTGGTCTGCGATTCTTCCAACACTGCCGTACATATTTCCTTATATCTGTTGGTTTAGTTTAGTTACCTCAAGTGCAGCTAGCGGTGGAGCAAAATTTTCTTCATATTGTGATACCTGAGAAATACGGGTAGTGTGGTGCAATCTTCATGAGGTAATTTTACCTGGTACCAGTACTCATACCACTCAAAAAAGAAAGAAAATAATAAATATACACAGCACTGTTATTTAATAAATCATGTTAGGCCAGGAGGGCTGATCTGCCTGGATTGCTAGGAGTCCACCAACAGTTTAGCATTGTCAAGTGAAAGTTGCTGGAGAGGACGAGTCACTTTCCCTTTTTGACCTGAGAGTCTGCTGGGAGCTTGATAACCTCAGAGCAACTGCTGCCCCATGCTTCCCCAGGGTCCAGAGTCATTCCTGAATTTTACTGTCAAGGAGTAAAAGTCGAGAATAGCCCCACAACTGGGCTGTATTTGCATGCCTTCAGTACTCTGCTTTGGGGAGAACATGTGTCAGTACTGCCTCTCTTGTCCAGGACCTCTATGCATCAGAAAAACTGAAAATGTGCTTGAGAGTGCTCCCTGCAAACACAGAAGGAATTCTCTCTGTTCCCTCTGACTGGTTTCAATTGTACATTGATCACAATATTGCACCATTAAGCACCAGACATAATGGTTTTGCCCTGCAGCTGCCAGTGCCAACTGCATGGAGGATAGTCATATAGAAACCATGTGGAGGGTGCATACAAGCCACGTGTGAATAGGTAGTTTAAACATGCAGTTTAAATACTTTAAGAGGGTAATAAATAGAAAATTAGCATAGCATGAAAATGCAAGATAACACAGAGAACTTGGTGGCCTGGCAACTTTATATTGACTTGACAAGGAGTTTTAAAGAAAGAGTTCATAATGCAGTTCATATTGAGGCAGTTTGATACCCTTATTTTAGAGCTGGAAGAAAAGGTGTATTTTCTACTGTGCTGATAATATATTATCTATTGAGCTGTGTGTTAACTGACCTTTTTCATATGGTCACATAGCAGCTGGGATGCCATCTGCATAAAGTAAGATGGCAGGTGATCAGTGAGGGAAGAGCAAATACTCTTTAGCAGCAGCAGCAGCAGGAGCAGCATCTAGGACCTTTCAGTTGTGTTTGCTCTACTTTCCCCAGTGTTTGTCAACAGCAGATGTGCTCAGGAAGTTTCGGTCTTGGAAACTTGACTGGAAGGGAAGATGTGAGTCTGATTGTATGACTTCATTTTTACTGTTGAATAAAAAAAAATAAAAGTCCACCTTGCAAAAACCAGCACAATATGAGAAAAGCCAGGCTGAGAACACCATGTTCTTTATCAATGATCTATTTCTCTCATACTGCTTTTATGCTTTTATTTACAAGCAAGTCGTTTTACCACCAGCTTTTCTTACACTTCAAATGATGCAGCTTAATCTGTATATTGAGAATTTATTTACTATCATGAGTTATTGCTGTATGCTTAATAATTTAACACATTAATATATTTTAGGTTACTAAAACCACAGAAAGCACTATTGAAACCTAAATAAACTATAAAAAATGCAAGAATTTTATCAGCTGATATTTTTGCCTTAGAGATTCTTTTGGGGTAATTAATTTCTTTCCAGTTTCCTTTTAATTATCATATAATTTAGCTATGCTTTTGAGAAGGGTGAAGTTGGAGGTCCAAACTGGGGCGATTTTGGTTATTTCACTCAGTTGCTAACATTTCAACATTAGCTGCCATCTGTAGCAGAAAATGAGAGTGTAAGCATTGCTGTTCAGGTATATTCAAATGACTCAGTGACAGGTCTAAAATAGAAATCTAGTAGATATTTAGCCATTGCAGGACCATCCTATAAATAGCATAATATTAAAAGGTACAGTCATCTTTGTTGCAAGGCAAGAGTAGTATGAAAACAACAATTGAGTATCAGGTATGAAAATGAAAGAAACCCTCTACTTCAGCAGCTGGTATTGTAAGCAAGGAGAATAGTAGAAAGCTCATCCACTTTATGAAGAAGTTGCCAGCTACAAAAATTGTAGCACTTAAATTGCAATTTTCAATGCTGATGTGTTGCCGTTTAAAGGCGTAGGAACCTGGTTCCGAAAGCACACGGCTACCGCCCAATAACCGTGCAGTCCATCTGCA
>JANHFX010007914.1:95710-129159 GCA_027560015.1 Chloroceryle amazona | reverse complement strand
AATCTATTAAATACAGTGAATAAGATATTTATTTTTATTAATAATTATTATTACCAATTTTCTAGATAATAATTCTTTAAATCCTATTTTTAAAAAATGGTTATTTGTATATTTTTGTGTTAACGAAGTGTTTTAAGTTACATTCTTGAAAATCCAATCTGCATCTCAGCACAAAAGAGGGTTGTCTAGATTTTATGAAGCAAAAGGACACCAAACTGGTGTTCACAGCTCTTTGGCCAAGCTGATAACCACCGCACTGGGTTCCATCTTATTCTGTAGATGGTTATCAAATCAAATTAAATACTACAACTTCAATCAACAGACAATGAAAAACTAGCTTGGCAAACAGTGATTTATATTTTATATTTGTTGCTATAATTTTTTAAAGTCTGTATATGCTAATTGTTCTGACTGATTTTCTGGATAAACAGCTTTCTTGAAAGTAAAATGAGGGAAATGAGCACTTACAAATCTCATAATTTCTGGATGAACTGTTAATCATTAATTAGCAGCTTTCATATTAATTTATTTATACTTCCATTGAAATAAAAACTGTCTCCAATAACAAAGACAAGGATAGGAATTACTTAGCTAGCATATTCCTTTTGCTTATTTACTGACATACAAGAATATATAGTTGATCTTTTCCTTCAAGGACATTATCAGGGATATTAAAAGTGAAACCAGATGTAAAAAGCTTATAATGTACCTATGAGAAGCAAATCACAAATTCATCACTCCCAGAATAGTAACATTTAAGTAACAGATTTTTGATGAATTCTTTAAAATCAGCTGCACTACAAAGTGCATTATAAATAATTCCTACCCCATTATTATTTTCCAACTTTCACACATTATGAATTGATTGACTAAAGCTTCGGTGATGTCACTACTCAGTTTAATATGAACTGCACTTAAACAAATTTGGTAGAAACATATGCAAACTCAGGGAGCATGAACACATTCCAGCTAATAGGATTTTTTTCAGCGCAGAGAGGTGAAACAGAAACCTTGATCTGATTTTGAGTGGAGTTTTGGCTAGAACTCCTCATTTAGAAAGACATGCATCGAGAAGATGCTATGAATTGTGAGTAGTGGCTACTTCATTCTCCATGAAACATTACATTCTGATAATAGCTCATGATTTTAACAGATGCAAGATAAGATAAACCATATTGCTTTCACAAAAAAAAAAATAAAAATCTGATAAGCTACAGCTACAATTATTGGAAGACACCAAAGGTTACATACATCGTAGCATGATTAAATGGCAAGTTCTATTGATATGAGAGTTACCAGGTATGGGAGAAAATTGGAAACCCAAGTATTGTGCCAGAACTTTGCTCAAAAACTGTTGCAACTTAGTTTTACCATACTTCCTGAGTTAATGGCTGATTCTAAAAGAAATTAAAATATTTTTATTCTTTCATGTCAAAATTATATTACAACTGAAATGAGAAAGGGCTAAAATAATGTTTCAGAACAGTATTCTGATAAAACTGAAAATATTCCTGCATAAGCCTTTCTCTCCCATTACATTTTCAGTTGTCATTAACCCAAGAAAGATATATTTTATTGAATCTTCCCAGGGTTCTAGCATAGGTTCAGATGGTAGTGGTGATTTTAAGAAGGGAGGTTTTAGTTGCTAATCTTAGCTAAGCAAGTGTTTATAGAAAAGACAACAGTAATGATGTAGCTGATCTTTCTTTTCATACTAAATATTCTATTTTTAAGGACATCATGTTTTGTAAATATTGCTGCTATAGTATACACAGTAACAGAAAACAGCTTTTGAGTAGAACAGCCTGATTGTTAGGGTGATGCAGTGACCCACATTTTCTTAATCTGAAGTTTGTCTAAGGTAAAGATCATATAGTCACTTAGCCGAATGTTTCCCAAATACTGCACCTCAGAGGGATGATTAGGAGAGTGAGAAGCATATTCAAAGCAACCAAAATAAAATTAAAAATAAAGCAGAATGAAAACAACAGCATATCATATGTGAGTATAGAAATAAGTCTGCGTGAGCAATGTTGACATTAATCTTCATTCTTTTTGTGTACATCATGTATTTACAGTGTTTGACTTCCCACTTGCTATTTACACAGCATTTTTGAATTTTTTATGGCTTTGTCTTTCATGGAGTGTTGTTTTAGTATTATCTACACTATTGCAGTTTGGAATTTTTGAGAGCAGGGAGGGGAAAAGCAAAACACTTACAATGAAAGTAAAGTTCTTCATCCCCTTCTTGATCAGCTTTACTATAGCCACAATGCCTGAAAAGAAAGACACAAGATTTACTGTAAATAATGATTTACTTCCTCACATCTGAAGTCCTGACAACATCAGTTCTGCAGGCTGGGATTTTCAAGCACTGAGCACCTAACTCCTGACAGCCCTTTGAAAGTTTCAGCTGTAATTCTCATGACAGCAGAGTTTTAAATAAATCATGATCAGTTGCAATCAAAAGGCTTTTGTATCAAATACCAGTTGGGACAGGCCCTAAAGAGAAAATTCTGGTTCTGGTGAAAAGCTTCTAAGGATAAAACAGAGGATTAAAGAACTTGAAAGCAGAACAGTGTTTTACATGAGGGTATTCTTAAATCTACTGCTGTGCCTCTTTTTCTTGAATGTAAAGTCATTTAAAGGCTGATCAGATAAAGTGTCAGACTTCTCCACGTGAGAAAACTGAACAGAAAGAGGGACTTTGACAAGTGCAGGTAAAGAACCTGCTAGAGGTTCCTTTTACATCACATTTACATAGAACAGAAAGAACATCTTGATTTAAGTGTGACTTGCCAAAGAGGACAAACTGTATAATTAATAATGGGATTTAAACTAAAATTGTCAGTAAAAATTACTTCCATTTCAGTTTTGCAAATTACTTTCCCAGATTATGCTGTCTCAACAGTTCACAAGAGTGGGATCAGATATGTTTATGCCTATGCCTTATGCCTTGGGTCTCAATACCTTCGCCCAATGATGAATCCAAACACCATGAAGACCAGAATGATGGTTCCTGCCACAGCAACCACAGCTATGATGATAACAGGATTCTGTTCACTGGAAACAGCCGTGGCTAGAAATGAAGCACAGAGAAATGATTAATTCAAAATTATTCCCTACAAAGGAACCTCTAAAGTCAACCATCACAAATTGCAGACTGCCAGTTTACCTTTGCCTGAAACTACATTGATACAATTTACACTGATAAAATTAGTCTAGAAAGGGCGTACACTGGAAATTCATCCAAATGCTGGATGAGCTAATGATCATCTAGAGGGCATTTAAAAAGGAGCTATGCTGGAACTGACTTGGCCAAAATAGTACAAAAAGTAGCCAAAAGCCAGTAACATCACCAGCCACGTCCACTCCCTCCTACTGCTGTGCTATCTGCTGTTTTGCTCAGTCGTTGACTCTTTCTTAAAACAGAAGACCTGGATATCCCTATAAAGGGGGACATTAGTAGAATAATCCCTGAAGAGCTCTGCTTCTAGCCTCCCCAATAAAACTAGTTAATATGACTTTGATGGTGCACAAGGAAATAGTGTCTTAACTTTAAGAATCTTAGACTGAGATGAAACAGTATATATTAACACAGACTTCCTAGTTAGCATATTTCTATTTCTTACTGCTATTAATCATTGCAAATTGCTATTATTACTTATAATTTATTTCTGTTAGCAATGAAGGGGGGCTTCTGCATATACAAAATGGAATTCTCCATGCTTCAGAGAATTTACATGCTAAAATATCCACACATTACCACTCTTTTTATTCAGATATGCCAATGCTATTAATATAAGCAAATGTATGCATGTCACATTAATGTAAACTGAGGATGTAAATACTTACCCTGAGAAACCTCAAGGTTTGTTAAATACATTGCTTGCTTGACATCGAATGAGGGTCGCCATGTCACATTAAATGAGCACAGCTCTACTGAACTCTATGGAGCTATGCTGGTTTGTAACAGTGAGGATCTAGCCCAAGAGACAGAGAATAAAGGAGGAGGCATCAGGCAAGTGATGCTGAGCAAGGGACTGTGAAAATGTGAGTCATTTGGAAACAGCAGAGAGATAAAAGAGGGAAAAAAAGAAGAAAAAAAAAGAAAGGAAATCCAACCTTTTCCAAAAGGAAGCCAGTTAATCAGTAATAGCTGATTAACTAAACTGTAGATGATACGTTAATATGGTAAACTGCTGGTAGTGGTAACTGAACAGGAATGTTTACATGAAGATTTTATGAATCCCACAGAATCAGGTTCCTGTTGCAGACTTCAGAGGTTGCCACAGAAATAAATCAACCAGTCGTTCCTTTGCTCTGTCTTGGGAGAAGTGAGCCAATCAACATGATTTATTTTGTCACTGACACTGATCTGTACCTTTCCCACTCAAAAGAACAACACCTTGTTATATTGCAGAGATATAGAATAATCTGCACTGGGTACATTGAATAATTCTATGTCTGTCCCCCCCGCTTCAATTTTATTTCCTAATGAAACTATGAGTTTCTATGTTGTACCTAATGCAGGTGAGGAGGATCTTATTATTTATATGAGTCTTAAACTGAAAAGAACAAATGTTTAATTTTGAGTAACTATAACTTTCTGAGATACTCAGGTCAGTAGGATGCTACTGCAGGCCTGAATATATCCCACTTGTGAAATTTTAGGAAATCAGTGGTCACTACCTTGTGCTAGAGTGTAAAGGCTTAAGTAATACAGTTCAGTTCCTGTCACATCACTAGTCCATCAAAGCAGACAATCCCAAACAATGTCAAATTCATGTAAAATACGATATTTACTAAAACAGTTCCCTTCTCTCTTTAACCTCAATGCAAATCTCACTTGGAAGTCAAGAAGAGGCATCATCCTGTCACAACAGCCACACGTGTAAAGCTGTATCCATTTAAGAGAGCTTGGAAAAACAGCCAGCCCGGCCTGTCATATAACCTAGAAGTTATGTGACTCTGTGCTGAGTGCACAGAGGATGACATATGTGAGTGCATTGATCTGCATAACTGCCTCACAGTTTTAAGGTACTGGCACATTCTGGAAGCAAGCTGGGGGTGTCATCTGGGCTCTGGAAAATGTTAGGGTCATGGTACCACTGTCCGACTGTATGATAGGTGGGGTGCAATGTATGATGTATCAATAAAGAAAGAAAAAAGTCTGATTGTGGGCATGCTGTGGTAGGAATTTAGGAATTCAGTGACAGCAGTCTAACAATGGTCTGCCTCTGTTCAGGTATTCTGTGTTGCTTCTCTCTTCTGTGTGATAAACTCAGTTAGTTAGTGTAAGGGTGAATCAGAACCCGACTTCTCTAATCACTGTGGTTTGTCAGAAATAAAAATGCTAGAGTGCTAGAGAAATGAATTTGGGGTACAGATGACCCTTTCAGGGGTGCATTGCCTGGTGCTGCCACAATGGTGATGGCAGGGAACCAGCAGCAGAACAGGGAAGACTGCTCTTAACTCTGCTTAATCTGTGATCAGATCCACAGGGTGAGACGGGGACCTGGCACTTGGGCAATCAGCTACAACTGATACCTAATCTGACATTATGATATTTGCATATCCAAATGAAAGAAGTAATGCTTAATTTAAGGGAGTTAAAACAACCTTTTAAATACATGGTTGTAGGGATGGGGAATGGATATCCAAACACCCCAGAGGATTTAAAAAAGATCAGCTGTAAGAGCTGTACTGCTTTTCCTGTGACATTTACTTGTGTAAGCAACCTCAAATGTATGAGCTGCAGGAAAGAATTCCTGATGAAGTCCACCATGAAAGTTTTAATGATAAACTGAATTCATGTAGGCCAAATATTACTTTCTCAAATATTATGCTTTATGGCTTCTATAAAATTTTGTAGTACTGTTATTTCAGAAACTAGGAATAAATTTTACATCTGCATATTACTTCAATAAGGAAAAAGCAAAGTTTTCTTTATGCCAGTTTGCCTGAGACATTTTACTGTAACAGTGAGAGCTGGAACAAGCAGCAAAATCTCTTTCAATTACAAAAAGCACAGAATCACCTTTAGATCAACTGGTTAAAAGCCATTTAACATAGCTTTTAACTACTGCAGTGAATCAAAAGATAAAATTACCACTTGAGGGATATTTTGTGCATTTACATTCTCTTCTGGAGGAACTTCTGTCTCTAATAATCAGCAATGATTCCAACAACAAAAAAAATTACAATGATTAAAGTACTTTGATCTGTGGCAAAACAGTATAGAATGGAAATATCCTGCCTTTTCAAAGCACTGCCCACCGGTAGAAGTGCCAAGAGAAATTCAGGTAGGCAACATGACTATCTGACTGTGATGGTGCCTATACACATTCTTACATAGCTGTATGTGTATGTGTGTGTGTATACATATATATTCTCACTATATATATTTCAAAATAATTTGACATATTTATAGACTGCATTCAAAAACCCACTGGAAAAAAATGAGAAGTCAATGCCTCTAAACTGTAGCATAACACTGGTTTACTGCTTAACTGTACAGCACTTCGCTTGAGGTGTATTTGCTAAAAAATAATCCAATAAAGGTATTCCTTTAAAATTTTAACAAAAGACTAATTCGATTAGCCTGCAAGTTCTGCCAAAACTATAAATAAAATATGAGAAGCAAATATTTTTATGTAAAATAATTCTAGAATAATTTAATGGAATTTACTATCCTTTTACTAACATTTTGATTATTTCTGAAAACCATATATGGAGAATTGTGGATGTTTTTCCCTGATGGGAATTATATTATATAATGTCCTCTCAAGATAATGGAAAATATGCCGCTTTTAAATTTTCCTTTAATGAAAGCACGGGACATTTTACATGGCATGTCAAAACACAAAGCTGGCCTGTGACACGAGAAAAATCTGCTGTGCATACTGGACAAGTATGTCACTGATTTATATTCAGTTTTTCATTACCTGAGTCAGAAAAAGGGTACATGAGCATAGTCAGTGATGCATTTATTCTGAATTCTTAATCTTCCATATGTTGACCACATTCTAGTTGAGATTGTCTACCTCTGAAATTATCTTTGCTAATCTTAGGAGCTACCAGTATGCTTACATTCAATATATAAAAAATACACAGGTAATTAAGGAAATTCTGGGGAAACATTTTGGTCTACTAATTTTAATCCACTATGGACAATAGAGTAACTAATTAGCAGAAATTTATGACAGATTATGACATAATTTTCATTTGGTTTCCAGAAATCTATTTAAAATAAGATCTTACTTCTGGGTGTACCTTGGGTCCCCATTCTGCAAAATGGGGATTCTGCTACTGACTCTAAAGCAGAACTCCACAGATGGAAAGTATGTCATCAGACACAGAGATAATAATATCAGTAATAATAGTTTATTGCTGCTGTTATGGTAATTACTATTTCAATTTTGTCTAGTAGATATGTGGTATTTTTCATTATTGATAGTTCTCATGTACTGCATGGAACCAAGGTGGAATCAAGACCTAACTATTGTGTTTTAAGAATACCCAGGAATTGTTCAGGCGAAACACAGCTACAATTAATAAGAAGCAATAGTGTGTGTCCGCACCTCAGATATGCTGCATAGAGTGCAGAGAGCAGAGTTGGCATACATATC
Organism: Chloroceryle amazona; assembly: GCA_027560015.1. NCBI lineage: Eukaryota > Metazoa > Chordata > Aves > Coraciiformes > Cerylidae > Chloroceryle > Chloroceryle amazona. Next base: position 121,528 of record JANHFX010007914.1, on the reverse strand, counting down.
CTGTGAACCTGTAGGCTATGTATTCTCAGCTCCAAATCTGTCTGACCTGCTGTCAGGCAGGTAAACCTGAAGCAAATGACCCAAAACAGAGTAACCAAACTTGGATCTGCAACAGAATGGTGAAGTTGTCAGGGACACAGGCAGTTCCTGTGAATCAGCTTATGGCTGCTAGGTGTCAGCTGATGGAAGAGTTTCCTTATAAAGACCCAAACCGTGGAATATTTTCTCTAAGCATGCATGCACATTATCTACACTAGTGAGGAAAAAAATCACCAGTGTGATTTTTAGACAAGGAAGGGTACAAGATTGGTTTCAGCATCAAGGAAAGAGCAAGTATCCCTCTGCTGGGATGTCACAACCAGATTCTCTGGTGTGCTGTACTGTACATGTGCTTCAGCTTCATATTTTCCATTGTGAAGGTTTCTGAGAGGTTGTTTTTAATTTTACACAGCTTATAACATATTACATGAGCCTTAAAGAAACCTAGTATCTTTAAGACCTCTGTATCTTTACTAAGTCAAGTTGAAACTAGATAATGAACTCAAAAGACACTAAATAGGTCCCTTCCAATCCCTAACATTCTGTGATTCTCTGATATAGTTTAATCTAGACACACATAAACAAAGCTGTAGAGTTTTTTAAGGAAATCAAAGAAGAAAAAAATTACCTGGAAAAGTCTCTAGCTGAAATTTCCTGTTCCCTCCTCTCCCCAGTTAAAAGAAGAATCACAGAATCACAGATGACAGGGGTTTGAAGAAACCTCTGGAGATCATCTAGTCCAAGACTCCTGCTAAAGCTTAAAGCAGGTTGCACAGGATCACATCCAGGCATGGTTTGAATATCTCCAGAGAAAAAGACACCACAACCTCTCTGGGCAGTCTGTTCCAGTGCTCTGTCACACTCAAAAACTAAAGATTTTTCTCATGTTCAGATGGACTTCCTGTGTTCCAGATTGTGCCCATTGCCCTTGTCCTGTTGCTGGGCACCACTAATAAGATCTGTCCCCATCCTCTTGATGCTTGCCCTTTAGATAATTAAAAGCACTGATAAGGTCCTCTCTCAGTCTTCTCTTCTCCAGGCTAAGCAGACCCAGGGCTCTCAGTCTTTTGTTTTAAGAGAGAGTCTACTGTCCCCTAATCATCCTCATAGCCCTCTGCTGGAATCTCCAGTTGTTCCTTGTGCCTCTTGAACTGAGGACACAATACTGGACACAATACTCCAGATGTGGCCTTACTAGCACAGAGTAGAGAGGGAGGAGAACTTTCCTCCACCTGCTGGCCACACTCTTCTTAATGCATGCCAGGATACCATTGGCGTTCTTGGACACAAGGGAACATTTCTGGCTCATGGATAACTTGTCACATTGGGAGATAAGTGGCCTTGTCTGCCTACCAAGTTTTCAGATGTGTTGCCTACCAGGCAAAAGGTAATAAAACATAGAGTCTTTGCCACCACTGACTCAATTAGTGGAAAGGGTTAATGCCACCCTTCTGTCTCTTGTGCATGAGAAGAACAGTGGTTACCACCTCTGTACTCTTTCTATGCAAAACAGCACAGCCTCTCTACAATTCCCATGCAGATTTAGGGGTAAGTCAAGCAACACCCCTCTTAGCAGGGAATAAAAAAGAACTTAAGTACACTGGCAGGTGTGCATCCACCACCAAAGGAACATACCAGGAGTGACATTGCTGGAACCCTGGATATTGATCTGTAATTTTGCTTACTTTTTCACTCTTTCTCTTCTCTTTACCTTCTCTTTCCTTTAAGTACATCATGTACAGTTTTAGTAGTTGTTATAGTTCAGGGGATAAGGAACTTTTTTTTTTTAGTATCATGGACCTATGATGTAAGTCTCCTTAATTCGACCCAAGTGAATCACTGAACCTGCATCACTCCCTTCTTTCCCCCAACCTTGATCAAGCAGGACATGACAGTCACTGATCACAACCCTCTGAGCTCTGTTGTTCAGAGCTCAATCTGAACCTCACTCAATCCTCCTCACTGTCCACTCATCTAATTCACATTTCCTAAGCTTACCTAATTGGCTTTCCTCCAGACCTCAGGCACCTTTCCTGTTCTCCATGACCTTTCAAAGATGATGGAGAGTGGCTTAGCAATAACATCAGCCAGCTCCCTCAGCATTCGTGGGCGCACCCTGCTGAGGCCCAGGGATTTGCTGGTGTCCAGCATGCCTAAGTAGTCTCTAACACTATCCTCCTTGATCAAGGTAGAGTCTTTCTTTCTCCAGACTTTCTCTTTTAACTTCAGGGACTTGGATTCCTGAGGGCCAGCCTTAGCAGTAACGACTGAAGCAAAGAAAGCACTCGGTAATTTTACATTCTCTGTATCCTGCGTCACCAGGGCACCCACCTCATTTAGCAGCAGGTCCACATTTTCCCTAGTCTTCCTTTTGCTACTGATATACTTGATGAAGTACTTCTTCTTGCCTTTGGCATCCCTTGCCAGATTTAATTCAAGGTAGGAATTAGCCTTCCTCAGTGAATCTAGTAGAGTTATTCAGTTCACCAATATTCCTTTTGTCACAGGTAAGAGGTGTGCATTTGAATTAAAAAGATATTTTTTTCTTTGTGCTAGAAGGAGGAGAAGAACCTGATGTGTTATGAATCTTCTCCAACTAACTGAAGGACTATTTTCTATGGTAACAACTAATAGGAGCTCATCCTTCAAAATACAATGACAAAAATCCACCTTCATGTACAAATTCATTCTTTCTACTTTTAATAACATTGCCAATGACTCATTCCTTCCTTGCTTTACTTACTACTTCTACTGAAAGTGTTAATTTCCTGTAAATGTAATTGTTTACCTGTGGCTTCTTCTAGTGTGGCAACATCCAGTCTGGGGCTGTAATTTCCATAACCAGCAGCAGTAAAAGCACGAATCTGGAAAACATACACTGTTCCTGGCTTTAGATTATTAATAGAAGCTGAAGTGGACTTGGTCTTCACTGTTGAATAGGTCCTCTCCCTTTGATCCTGGAAACGATTAGACAAAAGATTAAATGACATTTATGGGTCAGATGTTATCATGGTTGCATATCAGCAACTGACAGCTAGCCTGGGTAGTTTATTTCAATTTGTTGAATGCTTTTTTTTCCCCAACATAAAAAATAAGGCATACTCTGTGGAGTATTACAAAACACTGCCAATGCAATGAGGAGCTCTAAGTGTAACATAAAATTCAAATGGGATGGTTGTGTTGTTACTCATAAAACATTCAGACATAAAATGATTGCTTCTTTGGGTCTGATTACATTTTGTGAAATTTTGATGAGAAAATAGATTGACCGCAGCTTTTCAGGGGAATCTGTGGGATCTGAACGGTTCAAGGACAGGGAAATGTGTTCTTTCATGGTCAGAACACCTTCCCTTGTTACCTCCAATACCTTTAAAAAATACGGTACTGTAAATGCAGAACTCGTTGGATTTTGTACCAAAAACTGAGGTCCTTATCTCATTTTTCACTTAGGACTTTTGCTGTGGCTTTTAAGTCTTTTCTCAGGTTTTGACTCTATGACATCGAGAAAAACCCAGGGAAAGAAGTTCAGTATGACACCACCCAAATTTGAAGCTGTAAGATTACAAACCCTATGAGCAATAACTCACTTTTAAATAGTACAAAAGCTGTATCAAAGATCATTACAGTATTCAAAAAGCTCTACTTATTCATCACATTTACTGATCCAGATTATCTCTCAGCACAGATATGTGCAGTCCTGTTGATTTTTGGTGGCAGGTGCAACCGTGATTTGAAGGGCAGAAGAGATGAATTAACCAACCATCTGAATGTACCACATGACCAGAGAAGCATAAGCCATACGAGGCAGTGCTAATGAGATGGATACAGAGGGAAGGAATAGAGAGTAACTCATTTCAGTAGTACTTTGCCAGCTAAAAGTGATGGACAACCTTGCCCTGTGCAGTCAGTAAAGCAGCAAAGACTTTTGCTGAAATACAGGGTTAAATACAACACATGTGATTTTTTTCTGAGATTCAGTAATGGCTTCTCCAGGGTCTTGCCCAGTCTCTCATTTGAGCAAGTCTCTCATTTGAGCAAGACATCTTGGCTAGCAGCAATTTTTTGTATCTTCTCCAAGAGGATTTAAATCATCTGTAAGTGAGGACCATGATGGAATATATGTTGGTATGTGAGAAAGAACGGGAATTCTTGAAGATGAGAAACAAGTGCAAGGAAACCTTAAGCAGGTTCAGGACTGTAAGCCACACTGGAATTTCAGAGTTTGGTTTTTGATGCATAACTGAAGCTTACTTGAATTGCCAACAGTTCTTTCATTCAAAATAAATAAATAACAAAGAAATAAAAATAACCTGTGCTAGTAATCACACAGGAAAGGCATACTTGGGAGATTTCAGGCAGTTTCTATTCCAGCCCTAGCCAGAAGTGAGAGGTGAAAGCAGTACTTATCAGAAGATTTCAGAACCACAAAATGTTTGATCTAATTTGTCTCTAAAAGGAGATGAAAGTCTGGGTTTTTTTTTTTGATTTTTTTTTTTTTTTTTTTTTATAACTAATGCAACAAAACTTTAACTGCCTCTCATTCTGAGGAAGAATCTTATGAAATACTTTTCAAGCTGAACTACATTGTTTTGGAAGGAAGACAAACATTTAAGCATTTGTGTTAAAATTGTCTCACTGAATTAAATCTATACAGTTCAGTTTATCTGTAACTGTAGGATGAGCTTCTTATTCTCTTTTATTAATTTCTCTGTAATAAGTATAATCCTGGTAGGTTTCCTTCCATTACAAAAACACTTTAACATCAGTTCTTGTCTTTGCAAACATAGAAAACTGGCAATGAAATTCTGCTGCTTATTTAAAGTAACTTGAATATATAGGGAAAATAATAAAAGCCACATTCTAAAATGCATCATTATATGAAAAATCTAGCATCTTGATAAATTTTCTGTCATTTTCCAGTACCTATTTAAATTATTTATTTTAACAGATTCAATACTACTGTGTATATTAAAAAACATTTTTGGGGTTGTACCTTGGCATTGTGAGTTTGGTTTTCATTGAGTTTAGTTTTGTCTTTGGTAAATATGTAAGCTTTTTATCTTATTTTTATTTTTTAGTGTATGGGCTTTATTTGTGCACGTGCACACGCACATGGTTGAGGAACAAAAATTACCTGCTAAAATCAGTAAATTTGCTTTTAAAAAACTGTTTAGCTATCTGTACATATCTGATAAATTTTGTTACAAGAGAGATTAAAATGAACAACTTAAATGAGGAGTTAGCATGAACAAATGAACATTTTATTCCCTTCCCAAATCATATAAAGATCTTTTGATAAGTGTATTTGCACATTTCAGCACTGAAAATTAGATGTGACAATTGATATTACATCAAGTATGTTTGGAATTTACCTAATTCTATGTTACCTAGTAAGCTGACATGCTCTTTTTGATATAGAGGTACTATACTAGTACCTCGTTTGCAAAGATGAAATGTCTTCACAAGAGATCACAAAGGGGCTCCTTTATTTATTTATTTTCATTAGAATTTTATTTATTTATTTATTTTCCTACCAGGATGTTTTATAAAATTAGGCATATGTTTTGTGCTGCAGTAAATATCCCAGGGACTCTGGAGGAGTCACACTTAGTTTGGGTCCCATGACAAACATATAGCTTCGCAGTCTGCGTTTGCTCTGCTTTCATGCAGTTTACAGTTGCATGTGGCCTCACTTATATGCTTGTCAGAATTTTTTTTATTCTGGAGTACTTCAAAGTTATCATGAATGAAGCCCTAGACATGCTGAAATGAATGGCAAAACTCCAACTGACACCAGTAAGATTGCAATTTCACTCTACCAGAAACAGAGATCACTTCATCTACTATTGAAAAGCAATCCTCAATTCATTATGGCGTTGAGAGAACAAGTGAAAAATAAATTTCTCAATGCTGGGACTTTTTAAGAGGACAAATATTTATCAGCTGAAACTGTAGGAAGCGCTTTAGAAGTTTTCAGACAAGACAAAGCTGCCCAGCTCATAAGGAAATACCAAATGCAGTCAAGTGTTGTGTTTGATCTATCATCTCAAGACTGGAATCACAGTGACATAGAAGGAAATTACACAAGCTTTAAACACAGTGTAGCAGAGACAGGAAAATGATAAATATAATGGTAATGTATCAAATTCCAGCTTAACAATTTTAAAAGAAGTAGGGGAAAAAAAGGCAGATTTCAAGTGGATATTTCATTTTTAGGATATCAAAATACAAGATATGAGACATATGATAGCAGTAATAATTGCAGGGATTCATGAGTTATTAAAAACAAGCAAAATCGCTGTGACTTTGAGGAGACAGGATAGTTGATAGCTGATTGCTTTAACATTGTTGCACAGCAAGCCAACAGGAAGCAAACAGCACATTGTTGCACATTACAGATGATGTTAGCACTTACTTTCTCATAATACTTGATTTCATATTCAGTAATGACTCCGTTGGGATGTTCTGGTTCCTGCCAGGAAAGCTCCACGCTTCTCTGAAGCACTCTCTCTTTCATTACTCCGCTAACTTGCGAGGGGGCTGTTTGGACAAGATGTGTCAATAAATAAAAAGCAAATTTGTTGGATGCCTGAAATCAAATGTCATTACTGATCTGCCCCATGCTGAGCCACTTTCATTAAGGTAAAAGAAAGCACCTTTTCATGGCTCCCAATTCAAAGCTAATGAATATTCAAGCAGGACCCTATTACTGTTCATAAACTTAGAATGGAAATCGAATTAAAGTGCAAACATCAAAAAGTGGCATTGTTCATGTTAGTGTAGACCTGAGATTGATGGGACAGGAATAACAATTAAGCAAATTAATTCTGATTAAGATAGCAAAGTAGGTTTTTAGATTGATGTGTAGTAAATTAAGAGCCTAAATATTGATTGCATATGTTTTTGAAATGCACATAAAAATAATATTTTAGAGACAAAATAACATTTCAGGTTGATTTCATGCAGCAGATTCCAATCCTTGAAAAATAATCTGTCACACTATCTGATTATGACATGACTCGGTGATGTAAACAACTTTGTTCAGATTAAACCCTCTATTTTTCATTAGTTCAAACCTTTCCCAGACAGTCTTTCTTTAGAGCTCGTTTCCATATTCGATCTTGCCATTTTTTGAAGTGTGAGACAATTTAAGAAGTAGATCTTATGACATAAAGAAGACACTGTCTTCCTCCACCTCACTCCACAGAGACATACATACGTGCACACTTGCATGCATGCACACATATACAGTTTCCTAATAAACAACACCCACAATAAAAAAAGACCTCAATATTCAAGCATTATAGAGCCACTGACTTTCATTTTTAAAAGTTTAAGAGATAATGTAATAAAAAAGTGAGAGACTGAAAAAGTAACTTGTTCTATCAGCTTATCTCATGCTTAACAAAACAATTGACAGCAGATTGTCTTCTGATGTGCAGTTCCAAAGGAGGCCAAACATCACATTGCCTATATGAATGTAACACAAAGTCCTGTAAAACCATAGCTCTGTAAAAAAAAAACCTACGGCATTACAACCATGCAGAACTTCGTCTTGTTCTCTTTCAATTGAAATAATTCACGGTTGTAGTACTGCTCATGCACAAGATGAATAAAGAGAGGATCTGGTCCTCAGTCTTCTGCTGTTAAAAGCAAGAAGACATGTCTTTATGAACATGGTCATATTTGGCGAGTAGATTCAGACATAAGAAAGGAAATTAAAATTACATATGAATTTATTTATTAATGTTTCAAGTGTAGAATCTAGTACTGATTATATACTTGAATATTTGTTTGAACAAAAATTTTGAAAATTTTAAATGTATTTCTAGGTAAAATTAAGAACAACCTTACTTCAGAATTGTATATAATGCTTTCACTATGTATAATGGTGTAAAGTCTTAAGATAAAAAAGGATTTTTATCTCATGCAACAAGCGATATTCACTTTCTCTATTTAATTTAAAGAACATAGTTATCAAATATCTAGAATGCACGCTCCTGTAGTACTATATATAAAAATATAATGATAAAGTTAAAATATTTACAGCATAATCAAGACTGTAATCCTGTAAAAATCTTAAAATTTATTGTTAACTTATTTTAATTGTGAAGTTTCTTGCCTTTTTTATTGTGACACGTATATCCATGAATCCATTTAAAATTAAATGTATTTACATTTCATTAGAGGCTCCAAGTGTCCATGGAAATTAAGGACTGAAGCCATGCATGGTAATTTTCATTATGAAATATTATGTTCTATATATTCAATTTAATAAAACTTGAAAACCCCTTAAGGTAGACTGCATAACTGATAAAATCATAAAATTGTATCATGCAAACAGCATGGGTTGATACACCATTCCATAGACAGGATCACTCTCTTTCACTCTTCTTGCATTCATCTTCTAAATGCTTAAATTATTTTCACTCTCTAATTAGATCTCTTTTTTTTTTCTTTTTTTTTTTCTTTCTTTTTTTTTTTTGTAGCTAGGAGTCTGGAATGCAGCAAACTAATTTACTCTGTCTAGTTTTCTTTGCCATGATTAACAAGTCATCTTCTTTGTCTAAAAGAGTACTGCAGTATCCTGGCTGAATTTCAGAGAGGTCATTATGTTTCATGTATAATGTTCTATCTCACTCAGATAAATGTTTTCAAATTGCTAAATTTCCATTTTTAGACGTCCAAAATTGTTAATGTTGATACTTATCATGAAACAATTTTATACTACCTAGGTCACTGGAGTTTGTTCTCAACTCTTACTGCCTTTTGTTTTAGCTTATCCTATTTTTTCATTTTGTTGGTCATAGCATTCTTTTAAGTGTTGAATCAAAGTGAACTCACTAATTCCTCTGGTATTAGTTAACTCTGTATATGTGGGGAAGAAACAGCAATGCATAGAAGGAGGAACAGAGAAAGGGGAAAGGCACAGCAACACATAGAAGGAGGAACAGAGAAGAGCAAAAATATACTATGTGAGATTCCTACTTAACATCTGTATCGAGTACACCACAAACAGGCAAATTACATTCTTAAGGAATTTCCATTAAAAACAAAGTTTCAATGATTTATCAATATTTCAAAATAACATTCAGAATTTAGATAAATGCACTCAAATATATTTCCTGTCAGTTAATATTATTTTAATTCAAAAATGGTCAGATTAAAAGTTGTGTTTCAATTTGGGGTATTTTTGGTAGCATTTTGCCTTTTTTTCACCTCTCACTAAAAACACTGTGCTGCTTCTCATTGTTAGAAGAACCACATGAAGAAGGAGAGCCCTGAAGACTGCATATGTTGGGAGATTTGAAGACAATTATGTTGTATATAATTCTCGTACTACATGATATCCCTAAAATGCAGTAAATTACCTAAATTTATTTTGTGTCCCCATGTTTGTGAGGGGAAGAAAATAATCATCAAATTGGTTGAAGCCAGAGCATCCTCCTCTGGCTAGGTACACCAGTTTGTTACTGCAAGAAATATCTGCAAGCCAGAGCAACCAAATAAGCCAATCCATTGACATGATGTGCATACTATTTTTATCCTGCCTTTTGGGTTGCATTTCTCGATCTGTTCTTAATAAGACAGGTCAGAAGCATTTTGTTCTTTATTCTAGTATAATTTCCTCCATACCCTCTCCATGTCTTTCTTACAGACTGAGGTGCATTCAGGCTTTATTTGTTCTGGCTTCCTGACACCTCCTTTTAACCCACTTCTCATTGCCTATCCATACTAATTAATTAACAACCTAGTTATGGGTTTGAAACAACTATGTTGGAGCAAGCTTATAAATGAACTAAATCATACAATTCATTCCTAAATACAAGATGAATATGACATTAAATCACACACACCACCCCCCACTCTACAAAAAAAGAATTAAACATACCATTTTTGTTCCCATTGTTAAACCAGTATCATCATTATATCACCATTATTACAAACAACTATTTCAGGTATATTTTTTCTTTTAGTAAAAAATGTCTTGCCACTGCATCTATAACAAAGTTGTTCATCATAAAGACACTTCTTAGAGCATTTCTAGACAATTAAGTACCTAGTCCTGAATGATTAAAGCATGCATAATCCCTACTGTATCACTTCAGGTTACAAAGAAGCATCACTTGTCAGAATCATTATTTCCATAATATATTACACTGGGGGATACAGACTGTTCAAAACACCATTTGCTATCAACTTTCTTTCTAATATACCTCATCTCTTCTTTTTCTCCTTCCTGCTGACACAACATCCAATGCATCAAACACATACAGCCTCTCAGGGCTAACAGGCAGATGTACCTACACATGCTGCATAAGAAAGCATTTCGAGAATGACAGGCCCTCAGCATACTCATTCACCTTTTTAAAATGCTTCAAATACACCATTCAGCAAAAGGAAAATTGATTTTCACCAGGTTTCAACATCACAGACACAGAGAAATATAACTCTGCTGGGCTTTACTGATAAAGCCTTCAAGTTATATAGATTTCAAGCTGGTCATCATTTTCAGATCAAGTTATAGAAAAAGTTAAAACTGAGGTGTCAAAGAGCAGGATATTCCAAGGAAATATTCTGCTCCAGAGAGAATATTGTGTCTGGTAGACTGATGTGTCACATCCATACTGCTAAGCCAAGCATATGACATATTATTAATATATGCAAATCTTTAGGTAGAAAAATATGTGGTGATTGTTTTGGAAGTCACTGCTTTCAGTCCAGAATCCTTTGTAAATGCTGTAATATTATACTGCTCATGACTTCAGTCTCTATCCTTAGCTATCCTCTGGTTCGCATGCCTAACATTTCCCTTCATCCACAGTGTACTTTCCAAAAAACAAAGAGAGATGCAAAATTAAATCTTTTGCACTTTGTGTGAGGAAAAAAAAAAGGCAACACAACAAAAAACACAGAAAAAAAATACAAAATATATTAACAAAACAATAAAACCTGAAAAATATAAATATGTGAAGGTTGGACTTTCACGTATAAGAGGAACTAGACATAATGAATGAAATGCTAGCAGAAAATCAGCTGTAACATCTTTTTATTGGAAAAAAGATAACTCATCAAAAGAAACATACCTAGCCATTTCCCTGATATTTCTTAAAGTCCTGCATCTTGAATATGTTTCTATTCCATCAACAGCATCAGTCATGGAGACTTTGGGTACTTTGAAAAAAGTGTCTCTTGAAGCAGCATCCCAGGTGTTTAGTAGTTCATGTGTATAAACCTAACTACTAAAAATCCTCAGAAATAAGAGTTTTGATCTGGCAGTCCCCCTTCATACAGAAAGATTCACAAATGACCATAAATAAATGCTCCCAGACCAAACCCTATATTAACAAATGCTTTTTGATAATCTGTGTTTGCAACTTTTTGTTATACAAAGACAAATGAATGAATGGGCTATCAGCCTTCCTTAAACATTTTTTTTTTATTATTTCTTCATTTTGTAATATCAATAATGTGCCTAAGTCAAACTAAGCTTTATCTTGTACTTACTGAATGAACAGTAAGTCACTTGCGTAGCACGGGACCTTTATAGCACTTCCTGAAGGACAAAAATTCTTGGCTTCTACCCTCTTTCCTTTTTATATCATGAAGATGTGTAGCAATCACTCAACAACACTGGCTTTTCATAAAGCAGCAACGAGATCAATTTCTGCATCCCTGTAAAACTGCAGCTTAGGGCCCAGTGTAAGTTTTACATTACACAAAGCATTAACAGTATTTTTCTGCAACGGTGTTCTACAGCAGTTGGGGATATTTTGAGTACTGAGCCTGAAGGGGACATTTCTAACAGACGCAAACTATGGAAAAACAGAGATACCAGCATCCAATGGTTATAACCTACTCTATTATTTCTTTTTAAAATGTCTTCTCTGTCTCCTTCCTTGGCAGTAATCTTCAGAGGAAAGAGTTGCTTTGACTCTGCATCTATTTCAAGTGAGACTGGAATCTGGCATCTTACCAACAACAAATGCAAAATGAACCCATGCATATGGGTTGAAAATAGTAGTGGAAAATTATACTGTTGTTAGGTCTTAAATGGTTGTTCAGGTAGAGAATATAAACCTCCCTATACTCTATTACAGTCCTGCACCAAGATTACCCAGATGGCACCCTTCTGCACTGCCTTGCGTGCTAATTTGCTCCCAAGAGAGTGCATTTAAATAAAGTCACAACCTGGCTTCCCACCACGCCCTGGTTTGCTCTGAAGGGAAACTTGGGCATCAAAATTGCCAAAATTACTAAGTAAGAGCTACAGACAAACATTATACAGCTTGAGGAATTGCAGCTACCACGGTCAGGGGTCTGGGGTCAGCATGTGGCACCGTACTGTTTCTCATGCTGGTCTGAAGCAGTGTGCCCCAGAATATGTGCCCTTGCTCATTTCTGAGGAGCTGTCTGATGTACATACATGATGCTTAAAATGCAACCTTGTCAAGGCTTTGCAAGTACTAGGCAAATGTTAAATACTTTCAAGAAATATTGTAGATCTTTCTCTTGTTTATTCTTCTTCCTATAAATATACAAAAGGGTTTGTGTGGAAAAACAAACCCTTATATATGAAAATGTATTATATCTATATAAATTGCTTATTATATTTATCAAAATATTATTACATTTATTAAAAATTTCAGAGCACCATAATATGGTGGTGCTCCTTAAGCCGTGTTAGAGAGCTGCCACAGCTTGTCTTTTGAGTGCTTGGAAAAAAATGCCTGCATTTCTCTTCATATTTAATACGTACAATACTTTTCATCTTATTTTATATGATAGATCATGCAAAAAGATAACAGAAAAGAATACAATAGCTCTTAAACTGAACATGATTAAAGAGATAGATGGAAATTTGTAAGATTTTCTTTTTCATTACATTGTATTTCTCTCCCCTCAGTTAAGACTCTACATGACAAAGAAGCCCATGATAAAAGGTTATTGAGTACCACTGTATTATGCCATTAATACCCATTGCTTTGGATCAATGACAGAGAAATTCCCCACTGTGTTTACAAGCTGCAGCATTCAACAAGAGACCCAAATAAATCAGATATTTTACACTAACAATATCCTACAGAGAAGCCATTTTAACTTCCTCTCTGACACACTTTACTTTCAGGCTCATAAATATAACACAGTGTGCCTACAATGCTCTGTAAGACATAAGCAGAGGCACACAGAGCTCTCTGGGCCACTTGAGGATGTCCCCAGTACATGGTAATAGGCAATGTAGTCAAGTAATACTTGACTGCATTACTCCCTTATGTTTTTTGCCATTGTTTTTGTGGTTGAGAAACTCTCAAATTACCTGCTGATCTACAGAGAGGAACAGAAGCAGTAGTTACTCAAATCCTTTTGTAAATCAATTCATAAATCTAAGTAAATAAATGAGGTAAAACAATAAATACATTCTGATCACATATATTATTAGCAAAGTTATAGAGAAAGCTTATGCTCTAAAAGCATTCTTACCAAATATGTAGTGATTTACTAACTGTCTGGATATTTTATATATATGATGCATTTAAAATAGTTAATGATTTGGTAACTCCTTCATCACGTTCAAAACTCACCAGCTGGATCAGTTTTATATGTTGTGTAACTCTGGGGAGGGAAACCAATGAAAAGAAAGAAAAAGAACTTTCCAGAAAGAAATTAAACAATTTAGAAAGATCGGGACTGACAGTTTGTCTATCATGTTTTGCTTGTTTTTCTGGTCAGAGTCTACATCTAGAACCGTTCTATGAACTCCCCTGTTTCTCCTGCCTGACATTTGGTACAGATATTATTGTCATATCTGTATCCCATTTCTTCCAAAACTGGCAGCTTGGGCATCAATCAGTGTTGGCCGGATGCTGAGTTGCATAACAAGTGACAACTTTGACTCCCAAGGTATCCACAACTCTTGCTTTCTGAATAAGTTTTGACATGTCAGGCACAAACCTGATTCTCACAAATGTATTAGAGTAACAAACCAGCCTCACAAATAGCAGAGAGGGGCTTTTGTTCTCCTGAAGCATTTGTTTGCTTTTGCAGAAGAAATATTTCTATGTTAATTAGATTTTTCTTTTGTCTTGCCTCATAACTTTTTTTTTTTTTTTTAGCAGAAACATCTGCCACCAGCCTTGCAGTAAATCCTTGACACACAGGTATTATTCTTCATTAAAGAAAACAAAACACCACAAAACTCTCAAAAGATTAGGATACTCCTTTCCCTAGTGGGCTACACAGACACATTATGTTCTCCTTCTGTCTCCAGTCATCTCTGCTGGCAAGTGTCAATTATAGACACAGGTTTCAGGGAACAGAAGGATAAAGCACAATTTACAAATACCTTGCTCTGGAAGCAGACAGGTGTAATGACTGAGACTGTTTGTTGTAATTGAATTTCATGCTGTCATCTATTCAGTCATAAGAAGATGTCAGCTTCAAGGATGCTACTCATGGGAAAAAAAATCAACCCCCTTAACACATTCTCATTCTAACTGTATAGCTATTATTGCCACTCTAGTTTGACTACTTTAAAAGTAAAAGTTGTTTTTGCTGGAGGGTATGAGGTGATTAGAACCATGGATTTGGTGGCCTACAAACTAGTATGATTATATTAATTTAGTTTAGGATGTTCAAGAGACAACTGAATGAATTCCAACCCCATGTGTTTTGTTTCAGACATAGTCAACCAACATCTGGAAAGAAAGTGTCATGCCAAAAAAAAAATAAAAAGTTGATCAAATATTAACAGAAAAGCATTTAAATATTCCATAAAGTTTTCAGTACAAAACAATAATTATCACTGTGTCAGAGGTTTGATCAAACTGACACTTTCAAAGACATAAGTGTTCAGTGGAGAAAAAATATTACTCTGCTAACATTCCTAAACTCTGTACAACTTCTGTTCCAACCTTCCAAATTCCTACGAAATGCATTACAGTGGCACTGCTAATGATAGGTAAGTTTCTGAAAGCAGCATGGGTGGTAGTTGCAGGGAACACAGTAAGAATTCCTTGCAAAAATGGCTTGTCCTTTTTTTGTTTTTGGTTTTGTTTTCCCCTGCACATTACAGGCCTACACTTCTTCACCCAGAGAACATTAAATGTCTACAATTTAAAGAGACAGGAGAAATGTTCATCTGGAAATTTCTGCTACAGTGATAAATATCAGAAGTAACAAGCCTAAAGTTAGTAACTACCCACAGGAATGAAAATCATGTTTATGAAAGGAAGCATAGTCCCAACCTATGACTCCCTCGATCGGAGCTTGTGTAAGTAGTTTCACTGACCAGAGTAAGGTCATCACTGCCACTGACATAAATACAATAGTCAGAATTTTCCTTGAAATATAAAAATTCACATACATTCCAACAATTGAATAAAAAGCCATTTGATACAATGTTGATTATCCCAAATGAAATAAATTTAGAAGTACACGAGTTATTAAAAAAACAATGCCATGCAAAAGCAGAAGGAAAATCCCTCATCTTAGTGGAAGCATACCTTGTAAAGTAAGGCTAGTTGACTAATAATATACATAACATAAGTTTATACCTACTAAATTGCAACAATTACTTTAGAGATAATGCACATATTTAATTGATAATAAAATACACAAAATTTGTGTAAGAATATATTCTATTTGTTTATCTTTTCTCCATTTTTTTTTTTTTTTGCAATGATTAATATTAAAACTTGTGACAGGAATATGTTTCTAGAACTTATGAAACTATGTATGATGAATTGGCATTTTATTAAATAATATATCCGTACCTTCTATTACACAAACAGTAACCTTCAAACATAATTTTCAAAAGTCCTTAAATATTCTTGACTTTATTCTTGACTTTGAGTAGGCATTGGTTCCTAAATCTCCTTACTGCTGAAAGTAACCTTTGATTTGGGGGGGAATTTTTTTTTTTTTTGGTTATTTGGTAACATGCTGTGCTTCAACGTTTCTCCAGCTCCTGCTTAAGGGAGAACTTTGCAGAAAGATCTGTATGATGCGGAAGCATATTAAACTGGAAAGACATAAATCATTGAATGAAATCATTTACTATATGGTTTTAAAAGCTGTATAGAATCATAATCTTTTTACTGTCTTTCTCCCAGCTTCACTTCCCTGAATGCTATGAGGCTCTAAGGGAAATCCAAGTTCTATATCCAAAGGTTAACTTCTTGGAGATTTAGATTATGAAAATGTCAATTGCACAAATTATAAACCCATTTAGCTTTCTGATTAGTTCCACTTTTAGTATACCATTTAGGGCTCAATTCTGACCTCTCATCAATTATATTTTAGTTTAGCTGCATTGATTTTATCTAAGTTATCCTTGCTTTATACCAACGGAAATAAGATCAGAATCAGGTCCTAAGGGTAAAGTAATTAAAAATGTAATAAGCACAACTGATCATGCAACACAGCTACATCATTAATTGGTTACAAGTTTCTACTTTAACAAAAAGATTAAAATTTCTCTGCCAATTTCATAGGGATAGGTCTTTAACCTTTTATTTCAGAAATAGTTCTGGATGGGATCCAGGCAATTTAACTTAGGCACCTGGGTGCACCTACCCTTTAGGCAACTACAGCTCTCCTAAATTAAGTGCTTAAGTTCCCCCAAATAACTTTTCTCCTTGTGACATAGAGGTAAGTGCACTGGAAAGATTCTGAAAGAGGTCATCCCTGTTTAAATTGAGACCCACAGATCTGAAAACGTCTTAATTTGAAGGCCTTTGTAAAATGTTCTACACTGACTACATAGTGAATTTAGGCACTGATTTTATGATAAAGAGGTGACCTAGTAGTCCAAATAAACCTGCAACATCACATTTACCTGCTTTTCAGGTGAGGAAGGCCCCATCTTCCTCACACACTATTTAGAATTTCTTCCCGTCTCCTAAATCTTCCTTGTGCATTTAAGGAGGTGTATTCCTTGAGCCTTAAAGCACCTAAGGCAATTACTCTGGAGTCTGCTCTGACTTATCACTCATGCAAATCTAGTAGGATCCAGGTTTCTACATACAATAGTATAATTCTAATTCTTGATGAGCTTAGAGGTATTTTAAAAAGCTGCTACCTAAATACTGCAACTACTTCAACTTCACTATTGTAGAGAATCAATGTAATGCTGAAAACAATACTAAGTAGAATCAAAGTGTGAACTAACATTTTTATATGAAAAGAAACCCCACAAAACAACAAAACCAGAACAACAGCTTCTGATTCACTTTTTAATGGTGTGAATAAGTAGTGACTGCACTGACTCCTTTCATTCTGGATGTTGAACTTTAATCAATATCCAGGATGAAGGGGATGAAAATGGAGCTCCTTGCAGGAGGAACAGAAAACCATGCAACATTTAATAAGAAAGGCTAAACTTAAAGAAAACAAACAAACAAACAAACAAAAAACAACAAACAAACAATAAAAAGCTGGTATTATTTTATTTCAGAATTACTCAATATATTGGAAAAATATGCAAAATTGCATAAGTATCTTTGAATAGTTTCTTATGGTTCTGCTTATGCTAAATAATAAACTTCAGAACTGATTCTGCATTCCCTCACTCACAGTGAAGGTACTGGGAGAGTGCAGGATTGGTCTCTCTTTCATGCTGTCCTGTGAAATAGAAGTTTGGAAAAATGGTGTCTACACATTGTACGAATATTTCCACGTTGTAAGGGACAGAGCAAAAAGACAGTAAAACTGGAACGCCATGAAAGAAATTAAGCTTGAGCCGTAGCAATAGCACTATTCTGTGTTTTAAAGAAAGTTACTATTTTCCTACATAGACTGTGTAGATAATTTTTTTTTTCTATGAGAAGCTCCTAGTCTGCAGTAGAAATTATTGCTACCTACATGTATATATAGCACAAAAGTTATATTCACCACCAACACCAAAAGACTTAAATTTAGTGATTCTAAGGCACATCACCAGTAGAGAAACTCAATCTACATGAGTGAGCACAGTGTAGAATATAGTTCATATTTATATTAGCCAATATGACATCATTTAGACAAACAGCGTATTAAATACCAGAATGTGCAAGGTTGCACAGTGTGTAAACAGAAAAATAAATAGGACTATATCCTCTGAGTCTAAGTCTATTGCCTTATTCATTTGAAAAAGCTCCAGTGTAATTATTTATACTTACAAATGTATTGTAATGCACATATTCAGACGATATACATCAGAATCATGAACATCTATAGTTTGATTCCACAATGAATATGATCTAAGCACTGCTTGCTGTATGAAATGAAAAAAAAAATAAAATAAAATTATTGGCACTGGAATTTTCCCATGATAATAAATATACTGAATGTTCCATTACTTTCCCTTGAATGTGCATGTAAAAGCCCTGCCTTAGAAAATACTTATGTTAAAACACTCAGAAACTCCTCTTGTTCAATGATAAAAATACTCAATCTACTCATCATACTCATCTAGGTATGAGTTTCTGTTGCTCTTTGAGTGAGCCCCACTGAAAAAGGTGGTATATTAGAGGAGTTATTTAACTAAATAAAGTTCTACTGCACACATAATAAAAAAGGAAAAAAAAATAAAAAATCCCCTTTGTTCCAATTAGCTAACAGTGGTTGAATTAGTCATAAAATAAAGGTGACAATGATAAGGGCATGTTTTATTTTATACCTCTACTTGAAGGGCTTTTTTTTTAAAAAACTTTTAAATTCTCTAATCCAAACTAAATTAAAGGTTTCTGAAATACACATATAAAGTCAGATAATATACAGACGCATGGCACTTATTATAACATCTGTATCCAACAGGAACCAATCAGAGCTTCATACATGCAATATGTGTGCAGATTAAATAGGATAGATACTTTCAAGCGGCAATTAGCAAACTGGTTTTAGGAGTGGAGGACCCAACAGACTTATCTTTACTTAAAGAGCATTTACTATACACTGGCTGCATACATTGCAATGTTTAAGGTAGTGTACAATCTAGCCATAAATGCAGTTCTTGCCTTAATACAAATTTCACCCTTTCCCCGAGTGTGCAATACCTGCCTGGACTGAGACCATTTAATTTCACTTGAGATATTAAAACACACATCTAGCCTCCTTAAGGTCCTTTCAATTAGTGTTGAAAGAGATCATACTGGTCATTTAGATCTTATGGTAGGCAAGTCTTAGATGGGCCATTTAAGTCAGATTTTTTTGCTCCAGGTGTGTCTTGAGATGGAACCTATACCATCTGATTGGTAGGACTGTTTACTTACATCTTTTGTAGGGTTTGGGTTGAGTTTGGGTTTTTTTTGGTGTTCGTGTTTTTGTTTTGTTTTGTTTTGGTTTTGTTTGTTTGTTTGTTTATTTTGGGGGTTGTGGGGTTTTTTAATTATTTCATTATCATTATTCAGTTTAAAATGTTTACTCTAACATTTGTTTTCTGGGATAGAAATACAGAGATGCTAATTTCTTGTATTAATATCCATTTATTACCTGTAGGTGGGAACTAGCCTCCCTAATTTAAACTCGAGTCTACGCAGTAGATGCCTAATGATAAACTCTCCTAAGAGAATATCTAATTAGGGAGAGGGGCTGCCTAAAAGGCCTCCAGAGAGACATCCTATCTGATACATCTCAGGCACTCAGCTAGGGAGGCTGGACTTCCCTCCGAGGGACCTCAGAAGCATCTGTCACTCCTCAAGAGGTAAACAAGGCATGTCCTTTAAGGATTCTGGTTTACTCAGAGCTTAAAATTTGTGTCAATACACAGAAAAATTTTGGCAGATGGAATATACCACCTACCCACCTTTCTGCTGCAGTCATTAACTTTTCTCCAGGATTCCTAGGAACCAGTCTTACCCCCTAGATACAAACAGACTTTTGAGTTTCTGCAATTAATTTCCACAAGACTGTATTCTATGAAACACACTTATATAAAAAGATACATTGATATACATGACAAATTAGGATTGTGATAAATGCAGTTTTGTAACGTATTTGATCCTTTCCTTACTTTTCACACTAGTCGATAGCTCCAGTGTCGGGAAGGGAAGGGAAGTTTTCAGTCAGTGCTTTCTTTCTGAGAAAAAGAGATGTCTGTCTCATTGACTTTAAAATGGAAAAAGCAAAATCTGGAAAAATCTGGCACAGTCTTGACTATATAAATATAATAGCAAGTGAAGTGCCATGACTAGTCTTGAGTACTGGCTCAGTACCACCAGAAGGTCAGGAATGCAGGCAGTTGGCTAGAGTTTAAATGAAGCCTAACTATTGGGGAAAAAAGAAAAAAAAAATGCCCTTTTAAGATGTCTGCATAGATACAAACAATGACAATAAAAATATTAGACTTAAGAAATTCTCCTTACCTACAGAACATTAATGTTTATCAGAGGAACTTTATCTTGTTCTTAACAAGTTGAATCATGAAAAAACAAGATCAATAGGGGAGGATGTCTTTAAAGCTCCACAGTTGCATAATGGAAATTACTTTGAAGAGCTGGCTGTGTGTTCATGGAGAGTTAGCAAACTGTCCCTGCAGGCGCTGGTGACATTAGGCAGCTCAAAATACAGTATTTCACTTGAAGTATATCTGACTCATTCGATTGGCATAAATGTCACATGTTTAGCATTAACTGCTTTTACAACCTGCTTTATGAATACATTTTGCTTCCCTTTCCAACGGCTGTCTTCTCCTTTCTTTTGTGGCAAATATTTTTGCTTGTTACTTTTGCCTCTGACAGTTTGACGGTTATTACCTTAAGACATTGCAGGTGTTCTTTAGTTCTTTTCAAAGAATTGTCTAGGTACCTAATGCCCTCAGCACGTTAACAGGTGACTAATTTTTAATGGTACACCTGAAAGCATAAAGCTCAAAGGCAGAAAATGCAAGTAAAAATAAAATGGCGACAGGAACAATTTTTCTTGATTAAAAATCCAGCGGCACTATTTTGAAACTGAAATGAAGAATAGACTAATCACTGTCACTTCTTAACATGGCACTGCAACACTCAGGTTATAACAAATGGAACACACTACCCTCTTAATTAGGCTATTAATCAGCATAATGAAAGGTGTATCAACAGAGTTACCATTTGCTCTAGATACAGATTTCCAGATTGTCACTGGTTATCCAGATAGTGGCAGTTTTTTGGAAACTTTGGAAGAGACATCATTTGGTATGAGAAGCAAATTCATTAATTTGAGGTTCAGAGATGTCCCCTGGCCTGAATCGACTTTTCTGGATAAAGCCACATTCTTTTCGGAATGGAGGTTGATATGGGCAAGCCTCTCTCTTTCCAGAAAATAGCAGACAAGAAGAAAGGTCAGCCTTCCTTCTATATATCTGTTATCCTACTAAATCTTTGCTATGAATGTCCGATGAGGCTGATCTGAATTTCCTTCTTTACAGACTTTCTGTCTTCATTCCACCTTTTCTTTTTTGTCTGTATGTAAAAATAGTGGCAAAGTATTTCTAGCATTGACTCAGCTATCATTCATATTATGTTTCATGCACTTAAACAGTCAAAGTTTTGAAACAAAGTTGCGGAATTTGAATGGTAGAGCTTAACGAACACTAAATTCCACAGAATTTGCAATACAAAATGAGGGCAAAGACTTTGTCTCTACCATAGAAGAACCAAAGAGCATGAAAAAGGCAAACTTCTTAAATACAGCAATATTTTGTTTACAGCATTGTAAGGAAGGCTATATTAAGCCACTAGAAGGATGGGTATAAGAGGCAATCAGATTTACATATAGTTTAGACCAACTTCAGGAAATTGAACTTCAGTATCTCCCCTAGTATTACTACAGAAAACTTTTACATAACTGTAACTTAACTGATACTTTCACATACTTCAGAAAATATTACTACAGAATACTTTTCTCTGTGATGTTTGCCCATGGCCGATGAAGATTAAAAGTTACATGAGTAAAACAGAGATGTATTGGTGTAAAGTGGTTTGTTTAAAAGACAACTCTGTTTGTCCAAACTGGGCTTTTTTTTTTTACATCCTATGATTACCTTTCAGCCTTTTAATTGCAAACTGTAAATTCACTTCAAAACAATAAATAGGGCACAGTACCCCTCTCTATCCCTCTCAGTTTTCGAACAAAGACCTAAGTCTAGACAGTAGGTAGCATCTATACTACTAGCCTGTATCCCCCCAGGGACTGGAAGGTAGGTGGTGTGTACTACTTGAGAGAGAGGCCCCAGGAGCAGAATGCTACCAAGGGCTGGAAAAACAAATTATGTTTTTTAATCACTGGAATCATCCAGCCATGTGTTAAATCACAGATATAAATTTAAAAAGAATATAGAAAAAAAAATGTACATAACTAGAATAAAAAAGCAATCATAATTAAATTCATTTTTGTCCTCATTCTTTATGACTCTTCTGTCACAGTATTCAAATGTAATTTTGTTCTGAATAAAACTTCTGTGTCTTTTTCACTTTCGTGGTTTTTTTGTGTTTTTTTTTTTATTTCTCAAAACCATTTTTTTTTCAAAGTAGTTCTTTTTAAATTGCCAGTCTTAACAATGGTTTAGTTAATGCACTCTGTAAAACAACCTCTCGCTTAGAAATATACTTTTATTTTACTGTCTTTGTGTTTCCACCTTTCTTTTTAACTTTCTTAAGTTCATTTTACTATTTCCATTCTTTCACAGCCCTGAGGTAAGTAACAACCTCACCTACGTAAAGTAGGATACAGCTTTTTAATTCAAACTCTCTGCACAATGAAGGCTGTGCTATTTGCTTTCATTAAAGACATATCACCTGGAATTTTTTTGTTTCGTGGGTTTATTTATTTTCTGGTCTATCTGATTCATTGGAACATCAGCCGTGAATAGAAGTGAATACTCCTGCTTTGTTTTAACTGCTCACCAGTTAAATAATTCTGCTGACCAGAAACAATCAATGCTACAAATGACTTGTGCATGAATGACATAAAAGAAACAAAAAAGTGTTAAACTGATGACCCTCTAATTAACACATCTTTATTGAGGCAATGGCAGCATATTTATACATGCTATTTGAATTTTATATTGCAGAACATTGATTTTTGCCAATGTATCCTGGGAGAATACTATTCTTTCTTGAGCTCAGTACAGACCTCCAATTACATAGACATGGTCTTGGGAAAACATTGTAATTTTTCAGTTTAATGTTCTTTTATTCATGAGAAATAGTGAACTGAATTTGCTGGGATAATTATAATCCCAAATCCCAAAAAATTAAATATCACGAAACAAACAAACAAAATCCACCAAAGTGATGCTGATAAAGTAAATCACTACATTATGTTTCCTTGACAAAAAAAAGCCACAACAAACTGGTAATACCCCCATGTGAAATCAAGTGGGAGTTTTGCAATACAGGTTTTACAGTATCTGGGTACTATCATTGCAAGTATTAATATATTTTAAATAGCTTCTATTATTTAATGATGAAATTTTTTTTAATCATAATTCCACTTAAAATACATATTGTTTATTAACAATTATTATTAACACTTATGTATTGTTTATTAATGCTTATTAAAATGTCCTGTGAAATATTACTTTTGAAGCATGTTAATTAAAAAAAGTTCAGGAAGCAAGAAACTTCAGTAGTAGCAGAAACAAACCCTTCTTAGATGTTATAGATTTCCATCTAAAATGGAGCCGAGAAATTGGCTTCTGTATTTCTTAAACGTTGGCTTCTGTACCAGTGACTGGAAGGTGTCTGGGGTGCCTCATTTTCTTAATGGTGACTCTAAAAACTCAAGTTAATAATCATGCAATTTTAGGCACTAAGTGGCACACCAAAGTTAAAAATAAAGGCTCCAAGACTTCTTAAAAACACATTCCAATCTATCATCCCTATGTTTTGCTGCCAAATATAAGAGAGTTTAAAAAACCCACAACTTTATCACTAGCATACAGACTTCTGGTTAGGTGCTAAACTGAAAAGGATTAGAACTGGGCCTGAATCCTTATCTAGAAAGTGTATGTGACTGAACTTACACAGATACACTGTCCCAGGGGTGTCCAGAAAAAAAGTTTTTTGATCAAAGTATGATCTTTTGTGCAATTCCAATCTCAGTTAGCCAAAACTTGCCACAAAGGTCAGTCAAACATATGGGATAAAACAAAGCAGAACAAAATAGTGAACAACAGCCTAACAAAAAAAGATATTTCAGACTGTAACTAACAGTGTTTACTTCCTCAGTTTTTTATTTCCTTACTCCTTCATTCTTAACTGTGGAAATGGTGGCATCCCTTTCTAAAACAAGGTGAAAGGAAAATTGAGGGCACTCAATTCACAGAGCTGTTCCTGCTAAAAGCTGGGTCTGTTCAAGTGTAAACATGAATCTAGTTATATATGCTAACAAAATGCAGGAAAATAAGATCGTGATCTTGCTGTATATCTCTTCCAAATAGGTTTCTCCTCCGTATATCTAGGGCTTTGCCACAGCTCAAGGGGAAAATGCTCCTGCCACTCAGAGAAAGCTGTCTCAGAAATGACATTCTAACATTTACTGTTTGTATGATTTTAGCTTACACAATGCTGAATATTAAACACTTGGGTTTTTTTCTTATTATCTATACCCATTTATTTTTGCTATTTCCTTTTACAAGTTAAAGCCAGATCGTAGTAAAATCACTACAACTCCTGCATTACAGAGAAAACTTACAATATGCTTTAGCAAATACTAGTACTGTCCATGAGAATTACTCTATAAAAAAAAGTGGACACCGAGCGTGAGGAGCTGGAGTGTCTCAGGCATCAGCGAGTGCGTGGGTGAGATGCCCTGACACTTCCATATCACAGCAGCGTAAAAAATACCGTCACTTACTTAGTCATTACAACTGTCTTTATTCCCCAAAAGTGAACCTTGTTTTTGAGATCTGGCCACCCGATGCAGATGAGACTTTCCAAAGCAGAAAAACCTGTGGCTAACATAATTTTATTTTAAAAAATTTATTTTTTTAAAAAAGTGGTGACATAAGTGACACATTTTCTTTTCTTTTTTCTTTTTTTTTTTCCTTTTTCTTTTTTCCTTTAAATTCAGACCCTTGCTGTGCAGATAAAAGGTTAGTTTTTTAGCCAGCACAAATCAATAGAGCGACAGGGATTGCTGTAACTTATTTTCTATTTATGTATTACATCTGTAAATTGTTTTCTTTCCCTGAACAGTGAACAAAATTAAGCCCACTGTTATGCAATTTCCTTGAATTACTAATTCAGACCAGAATTTAAGTTTGCATGTTCTGATGTTACATGTAAGATTTGGTTTTCTTCATAACAATATGAATCAAAATAATAGAAAAATCTCCCAGTAATATAGCGTAAATTTCTTCAGAAGTAACTCAGTATGTTGAGCTAATAAGGCACACATCTGTCACATATGTATACATTGAAACACTATGGTATTTCTTGAAAATAAAATTTTGCACTCATATAAATCAAATGATTCATAACACTATGAGTAAAAAACCCCAACACTATAAATGATAAAAACATACCAAAGAATATCTATTTTAGTATGTATTGTATTATTGTTTCTATATAATATAAATTTGAATATATAATGAACATGTAATTTATGTAATGAATAATATATCTCTAAAATACAGGAAAGAATAACCTAGTTACAAATACACTGACAAAGATGCTCAAATAATAATTCTGGGGTTTATTTATTTATTTATAGCTTCCTCCCAAAAAAACCACAAATGAATAAAAGCAAGAACACCATTAATTCCTTTGCAATATATCTATTCTCCACAAAGTTATCATTGTCATGAAAATATTTCCC
>JANHFX010007914.1:40179-95610 GCA_027560015.1 Chloroceryle amazona | reverse complement strand
CCCTATCATTGTCATGAAAATATTTCCCCGATAATTATTTATACTATTTTAATATTATTTCTAATAGCTATTTCTGATATTAGAACTGTTTCTTTTCTTTAAAAAAAAAATAAATAAAAAATGTCTAGCATAATGACTTGTTTAGAAATCACAAATTTAATTTTCTGTTTTGTCTGGGTTTTTTTTTTCCCTGTATGATTTTTAAATTGAAGTCTGTTTGAATGTGCATTTCATCAGTCTTCCAGACAAGTGATATTTTAACTACTCTAGATAACCAAAAAAAAATGTGCTGGATTAAGCTTTTTCAATTCCTAGACATTTCACATAAAACATACATCAAATTCACATCAAATAAACTTGCACTGAACTAACTTTTGACCGATTTTCCTGATCTAGAGTTCAAAAGCTGTGTAACGTTTTCTCTGCCATGCCTAATAAAAAAACATTGTCTACAACACTGATTTAGGAAAGAGGACATGGGAAATGTGTGTTGAACCAGAAGATAAAGATTTTCATCTAAAATGGTGGAAAGAAATTTGAAGAATCTGTATTGTTTTCCAGACAGAACCATTGTAAATTGGCATAATAAATGAGCATGTGCTAATTGCTCAGGAAGTTCCCGAAATTAGAATCATAAAGCTGTCCTTCAGAGTAAGGACATTTGTCTACTTCACTATGCAGTAAGTAGGAACGAGAAGTAAACAGGACATTAGCATTTCACCTTGTCCTTGGCAAAGCACGCCATTGTTACATAGAGTAAGAGCTTTTTGGGTTAGAGAACGCATTTTTATATGTGTATGTAATGACTAGTATAGTCAGTCTGAAGTCTGATGGAAGCATTTCAATGCTATTCTGAAAGAAAAGAAATAGTAGTATGCAAAAAAACCCCTTGATAATGACACTGTCTTTCAGCTAGTTTGCTAGCAAAGTTTTATATGGCTCTGCAGATGAGAGATAATTTCAAGCATACTTCCAAAAATAAGGTGAAAAATCCAGCTATTACATGGTTTTAATAAGGCACATTGATAGCAGAAAAAGAATATAATTATATCTATTTTCCCTTGCTTTATACATCACTCATTGCCATTCTCTTCCTTTATCACAAATAGCTGTATGAAACAAGATAGGCTACCTCAATTTCCATTTTGGTTAGCAGGACTCAGTCCTGCAGAAATATCATAAAGCTGATTTGTGACATCACAAGTAATGATCAGTGTAACATGTCTTATCACAGATTTTAAAGATTCTTTGAACAATGAGCCAGAAAAAGATGCAGGAAAAAAAGCATAAAAATATCTAGAAAAATATGAAAATGGAGCAACACATGGGATAAAGAATCATATACAGCTAGTTCCAATAAAGGTGTGCTTTCCAAAACTGTGTAGCACAAGTACGTTATGAGAATTCATACTCCATTTGTCTGAATATTCGTAATGGACTGGCAGAAATCCCTTTCTGATTCTACCATTAATAACCAATAATGTCAGCGGTATATCTAGACAGTGATATTACCAGTAGTGCATGGTAATGGCAATAGCAATGGAATAAATATTTTAATATTATAGTAATGATTAATTCCAGTAGCTCCTAACGTATGTTTAATATTATATAAACACTATAAGGGGCACGGTAACATATGGGCAATATTTAAAATTTTCCATTACCCTGTGTTTGACAGAATTCATCAACATAAATGTTCAGGAACATCTACATAGCACTCAAGAAAGCATATCTCCATAAAAGGTGAATGCAAAATGTGTACTGTCCAAAGACTTGTGATTGTGTCAGATAAAAAATGAATTTCATTAGAATATCAAAAAGAAAATATAATAATCAATCACTATTTCTTTGCTAAAATTTCAACTCGCTATTCTTGGTTATTTTGCTGCAAGTGTGGTTCAAATAAATATGCATTTATGTCAATAATAATAATAAAAAAGAACAATACCACCCTATCACTTTTCATTTAATACAAAAGATTAGTATTTGATTTTAAAAGGCCAGGTTTTTTTCTTCCACAAACTAGTAAGGAAAAAAATCAGAAATCTCATCAGTCTGAAAAATGTTAGCTAAAAATTAAGAGCAGGAATGGGAATTCTTAAGCAACTATAAGCTTAATTCACTTTTCTCTATCTTCGTTCTATCTGTACCCCTATCTAGGATAGGATTATCATGAAATTAAGTATATTTAAGGCTGCTTTGGCTTCATAAAACCAGTTTTTCTTTGTGATGCTTGGCATTGATCCCACAGCAACAAGTGATTTAAACTTTTGTCATTTGAGGATTGTATACGTCAACAGTCATACTTAACCTTAAACACAGCAATTAGGTGCAGAATGAAAACATTTCTCAGTACAGAGCACACAGAAAAAGAGAAAAAAAGCCCTTAAAATGTTAAAAATAAACACCAATACTCATTAACTTGATCCCGTTAATATAAAATTAAATAAAACAATGTAAATCACAATAAAAAATGATAGTGATTGTTAGTAATAAGCTTTACTTTTAAACCAACAGAGCTGTTGAAAGGAGAGGTATTTTAGAGTAAATAAAAGCCCACCATATGGTGCAAGGGAAGATGCATAGTAATTAACCCCTAATAAGGGAAGCAGTGCATGCTATTGGTTCATGAATTCTCTTCTCATTAGCTAGATTTCAAATGCCAACACAGTTTTAAACAAAGAGAAATCTGGAAAAGCCACAGTAGTCCTCCTGAGAAGCACTGTGGCTCCAACACCTCTTTGTGGATTAGTGTCTCCCTCCCTCCTTGCAGACTTTGAGGATGGATGAAAGGTTTGGATTTTTATGTCTGCCAAAACTTCTGCACAAATGCTTTGTTTAGACTCCATAGCATAGACAGTTGGAAAAGAGGAGCACAGTGAAGAAGGCGAATACTTAATCAGCCTTTTGAGCATGCTGAAGTTTAGTGGGCTGGCTGCCTCCACATGCAAACAGAGGGGAAGGAACAGGAGCCCTAGCTCATGGGCTGCCAGGTGGGCCATGCTCCTGTTTCCTGCCTTTTTCTGGTAATGCACTTATTGAAGGTATGTGTGCTCTTAGACAAGAATACAGTTCTTTGCATTGGAACAGTGAGGGCATTAAACAATCATTCCTACCTCTTACCTGAGGATGACATCTAGGCTACAGCACAACATAGGGGTAACAAAAACAAAGAGTTTTTTACAATACAAATGCAAATATAAATGCATTGTTGCATCCTCACTTCACTTAGACACTTCACATATGATCAATTTTCAGGACTTCTCTGAGCTTCTGGTATTACAAGCAAGACTAAGAGAAGGAAATCTGTACGTGTCAAGGTATCAAAATTAAAATACCTGCAGTAACATTTAAAGTATGCAAACTTTATTAAGTTTTGCTAGGCATGTCCAGATTATAAGTGCAAATGAAATGTCATACTAGCCAACCCAAGGAAACACTGTACAATTACTGCAGTATACACACAGAGTTTCCTACTAGCTTTCTGGTGTCTTTATGATTTGGGATATACTTTCTGGAAAGCATGTTGATGAATTTTGAGAGATGAGAAAGAGAATGCTTTTTTAAGAGGATGAAGATTCTTTGTATTCATATGAAAACACTGAAAACTTTTTCGTAGCTCTTAAATGTCAGCATTTTTCCTTATGAAAGCTGAGGAGGATTCTTTCTGGAGGGTTGGATCTCATTTCAGACAGCATAAACAGACAAAGTGAGAGAGAAGCTTTCTAAAGATACTGTTTTAAAAGAGAGACAAGAAAACAGGATTGAAAGCACAAAGGAAGTTGAAGTGGTGCAAGTGTACAATATATTCTTTATCTTCCATGAAATGGTCACTGTTTTGAAGCTTTTGAGGCTTAATCACTAATGAGTGATGTGCCATATGATAACTCAAAGCTGTATCTCAGGATCTACCCACACCAAACCTTTATTGCTCCTGAAAACTACAAACTATTTCTCAGTGGCTCATTGAACTGAACTCACATACACTCTTCACCTGCTCTGGCAAGTGTGAGAGTTTTAAATAAACCAAAAGAAAGACCTATCCAAGCACAGCCCTTTATTAGCAGGAAGTTTTAGAATGAAAAACCTGAGTACCATTACCACTTGGAGCCAAATAAAAAACATTCCACTTTGTTCTGAAGCTGAAAAGAAAAAAAAAAATATTGGGTGAAAGGGAAAGAGGAAGGGGAATGGATAAGGAGCAATGGAAGAGGGGGAAGAGAGATGAAAGAAGAGAGAGGTAGAATCAGCAAAGCTCATAGCTGAGAAATGCTGTCCTGCAGATTAATCTAGCCCAATAAATTCAGGATGTGATCTGTGCCAGCCGCAACAATGAAATAAGTTTGAATGCCACTTTATAAATCATTCAGTCATTCTTTAACAAGATGAAAATCTGGAAAGATTTCTTCCCTCCCTGCCTCCTGGAAAAAATTACACTTAAAAAATCTTTAATTTCTGAAAGTCTTCAATATGCTACAGTATGGGCTGCCCCAAAAAGCATCTTTAACTCTGTATTTCAACAAATGAATTGAGAGTGAATACTCTGAGAAAGATGATTTACACTCACTGTCTCTTGCAGCTTAGTTTGGGAAAAAAAACCAAACAAATAAATAAATAAACTCCTAAACACTTTTTTTTCTACATAAACCTTGTTAATTTGCTGCAATGCTACTTCTAATAGAAAATATCACAAAGATTATTAGCTGAATAAGTGCTTTGCCACTTATGCTTCCAAGAATGAGCAATACTTTATATCCAAATTCACCCTGATACAACTCTGAGTTATACTAGATTTGATTCTGAGCTACCATGAATCAATCATTTACCTGAAATTAGTCACAAAGCAAGAGAAAGGGTTTTCTGCCTTTGATTCTTTTCTTTCTTGTCATTTTCCTTCTGGAGCATAGCACTCATAGAAAATAAATCCTATCTTTAGAAGTTATCCCCTTAGAAACAAGTATTTTAATTTTCTGAACCAGAAAATGTTTAATCTGATACAAGAAACAGGTAGGAGAGGTAAACATATTTTTAACTAGCCCATCTGTTGGTGAATACCTTGACAAGCTTCAGTCCTCTAAATTTGGAAAGCCTATTCTTAAACATTCAGACAATTAAAGTCAATGAGATTTAAGAATATGTTGTCTTTTGCTTATTTGTTCTGTTAAAAAATAGGTATTTTGTGGGATCACAAATAAATAACCCACCCATAACCAACTGCCTGCCTTAAATCTATTCCACTACATTCCATTTAAGGTGTATAAGCATAAAGCAGATATGTCTGTCTTTTATATTTGAGTCCTCTGCAGACAAAAGATTAAAAACTTATTTTAATTACATATAATAAATATTAGGCAAACTGTGCTCAGGCAGATTCTGAATTAAGTTACTCTGAGTTTATACATGGATGCCAGAACACTTGGTGGAAAGACCTATGCCATGCATTTCTGAGCTCTGTTGAATTCTTCCTTTCACAGTCCAGTTTGCTTCATGTCTCCTCAGTCTCATACATGTTGCACAATGTATGAATAGTATGGAGGGAATTCATCTAGAAACAAGTACTCCTGTTGCCACATTAACTTCAAGATGAATTTTCATGTGGTTTGTCCTTCCTTAGCTCTCCCTCTCAAGTCTCTGGCTTTGGAAGGAAGAAGGGTAGACTCCTGGAGGCATTTTTTCATACAAAGGCTTGGGAATAAAGGATTAGACCAAACCAGAAGTCCTATGAAGATGACTATTTTCATTAAATAGTTTCACATCTATAAATCCTACCTAATAAATGGAAAGAGTCTGTGTAATTTCTATGCATATAACCTGGGCATACTACTCTTATTTTGGCAAGATCTATTCTGTAGACAATGACAGTCAATTCCACAAGAACACCAGATATTATCACGGATTCATACATAAGACATATATTTATCCATTTCAAGTCTTCATATCTGTCTGTATGAGGTCCTAGACGATTGAAATTATACTTGTCAGATTAGTTTACTGTTCCTGCTCTCACAGTCACTTTTAAGTATTTTGAAAACTTTGCTTTACTTGTTCTCCAGGTGTCTCAATATATTTAAAGACACATAATCACCACCACTAAAAAAAATTCCATACCCCAAACTGGTATTAAACCATTGAGGCTTATAAAGAGTTGTCTTGGTTTAAATCAAACCTATCTTGATTCCATTCAGTTGGAGTTACACTGTGAGATCTTCTTTTGTAACAGCTACAAAGGGATATGTGCAGATATATATAATGGCTCAAAGTCCAGAGGGAGACCAGTGACAAGTGGTGTCCCTCAGTGGTCTGTACTAGGACCTGTACTGTTTAATATTTTTATCAATGACATAGACAGCAAGATCGAGTGCACCATCAGCAAGTTCGCAGATGACACCAAGCTGAGTAGTGTTATTGATATGCCAGAGGGACTGGATGTCATCCAGAGGAACCTGGACAAGCTGGAGAGGTGGGCCCAGGTGAACCTCATGAGGTTCAACACCTGGGTACACCTGAGTTACACCTGGGCCGGAACAATCCCCACTATCAATACAGGCTGGGAGATAAGGTGATAGAAAGCAGCCCTGCAGAAAAGGACTTGGGGGTGCTGGTAGACAAGAAGCTGGACATGAGCAGACAGTGAGCACTTACAGCCCAGAAGGCCAATTGCATCCTGGGCTGCATCAAAAGAAGCATGGCCAGCAGATCGAGAGAGTTGATTCTACCGCTCTATTCTACTCTGGTGAGACCTCACCTGGAATACTGCATCCAGTTCTGGAGCCCTCAGTACAGGAGGGACATGGACTTGATGAAGCAGGTCCAGTGGAGGAGCACAAAAATGACCAGAGTGATGGAACATCTCTCCTACGAAGACAGGCTGAGGGAGCTGGGGTTGTTCAGCCTGGAGAAGGCTCTGGGGAGAGCCTCCTTCTTCTCTTCTTCATTTCCTTTTCCTTTTTTATGCAGATTTTTTTACATGTGAAATTGCATCAAGTATAATACTTTAAATATCATTTGAAAATATCCCATAAGAAATGTGGAATGTGTTGTCTTAAATTGTCATGACAAGCTCTCAGAGAATATAACTGGTAATTTTGAGGGGTTTAGCTTCTTTTTAAGCTCTAATCAAACCTGCAGGGATTGACCTCCATGCCATGGTGTAGCCAATAGATTCCAACAGCAGGAACATGCTCTGTCCCTGGCAAGATATGCAACAAATTCCTGAGATTGTAATAAGACCCCATGATTGTTACCGTCAGTAATGTTTCAAGCTTAATTCGATAGTTAAAATGTTGTACCAACTAGTTTTATTAAATTAACCATATGAATTTTTATAACGTGAAATTACCCTTCCACAATCATAGTCTTACAGGTTTTTATTCTGAATCATCTGAAGAA
Source organism: Chloroceryle amazona (assembly GCA_027560015.1). NCBI lineage: Eukaryota > Metazoa > Chordata > Aves > Coraciiformes > Cerylidae > Chloroceryle > Chloroceryle amazona. The sequence continues at coordinate 88,221 of JANHFX010007914.1, read as the reverse complement.
ACCAAAAGTCATAACTGGCATTCAGACTCAGAAGGGAACAAGTACAGGCACAGGAACATTCCTAAAGTAGCAGACTATCATTAATTCAGTATGGCATGTAAGAAGACCCTATTTAGAGATAACAGGGCTAACACCCCTGAGAACTGCTGGACTGAGTTCATTTAAAGATTCAGATGAATCTTTAAATTCTCTCATCTTTCTTCTTGAGGTATCTAGAAGATATCCAAGACAAAATTTAGTGTCAAAATGCTTTGTTCTGTGTTTCTACAAGAAATAATTCAACTACTAAAATATGAGATTTCCCCTTGCAAGAGGAGTCTACAGTTGTTTGCATGAGTAGACATGAGTCACGAGCTGAACTAACTAAACACTTAACGCAGGTCTAGTTATTAATTTCTAATTAACTGCTCCTCATCCCTTCTCCTCAGTGTCTCCAGAATGTTACAAGGAATTAAATAAATATTTGGTAAACTTCTCTTGACTCTGACTACCATTCCCTCCCTAGTCTCAAGAATCACAGTTTGATCAAAGCTGCAACATCCCAAACAAAGTATCTGCATTACAAGGAATGTAAATGGGACAAAGAAGAGCCATAGACATGTTTTAGTAGTGCAGATTATTGAACATAATAAGGGACACCCATATGTCTGCTCTTTGTAAAACTCCATGAAATGTGTATCTCCTTTGCAGCAGAAAGTACATGTTCCTTGTCTTCCTCCACCAAGTGGTCCTTCTGCAAAGAAAGACCACTCAGCCTTCCTTCTCATAATGCAGAATCACATCCTACTCCAAAACTGTTAAAAAATTCTGCACTATTAGCTCAAAAAGCTGCACATAATGCAAACATTTGAAGAAATAATTATGTTGTTCCATTTCTTAAATCGCTCTATTTGTACAGGAAGGATGGATGGTTGCATATGCGAAAAAATCTTACTTATTTTTACTGGAACCCTCTGATATTTGAGCATAATGGTCTCAGGATATTGTTGTGAATAAAGTTATCTTGCTGTGATGGCAAATAAAAATTATCTATGGAGTAAATAGAATTTAAATGAAGAAAACAATTAGCACAGAAAAAGATTATTAGATATACTACTCTTGAGTCTGGGAAGGGGAAAAAAAAGCCAAGGAACATTTAAGATCCTCCTTAAAAGAAGATATATTCAGTTTGTCTTAGTTTGAGGTTAAGGGGAATAAAATTCTTTAACAAAGGTATTCCTTAAACTTGTCTCTTCTACTATGTCATAGCAAATGTAAATTGATGGTGTTCCCTGACGTTTAAATCTATGTGAAGTGACCCCTGAGGCATATGTACTATCTTCCCTCTGTGAAGCCATTTCCCCTGGCCAACCCTGAGTTTCCCTGCCAGCTAAGGACCATTCATTGTTCTCAGATTCCTTGTTTTATTCTCTTGTAAACTATCTGTTGAAAAGACTTATTTGACACTCATTCCAGGGCTTTGTTCATTTCTCATTATTATTATTAATCAGATTTTGCTTTTCTTTAGTCAACTCACAGAGATTCTATCTCCATCCTAAAACTAAACAAGAATAAAGCAGGAAAAAAAGGGGGAAGCTCATGTCAAAGACTGTTTTTCCATTTCTGGAGTGGAACTTGACTGCTGCTTTGGAAGGAGTATTTTAGCTGGAGAACTTAGACTGAGTAGTACCTGAAATCATACAGAGCCCCAACACTTTCATGCTCAGCTAAAATTAACATGGACAGAAGATAACTGAAACAGTGGTTACTTATGGGACAAAGCTCAAGTGTGTAATCAAAAAAAAAGATTTTATATCCAAGTCAAATTTCTTATGGAGGCTGAAACTCCTGAGAAGCTAAAATGGCTTCTCAAAAGATGATGAACTCAATACTACTTCAAAACAAACAAAATAACTAAATTTCCTGATTGCTTCTGATAAAAGATTTGAACGCAACAGGACTTTAGGTTTCTTCACCCTCTCCTTTATTTCTTGAGATACCTTCTTTTAGATCAGGAATTGTTAAAAAATGAAGCCTTAGAAGCTTCCATTGCAGCCATATAGTTTCTCCAGACTGAGCATTTCATATTCTTTTTGACAGAAGGCATGAATTTGCCTTATTGCTATCAAGTTCAAATAGCCTGACCAGTAACATGCTTATCAACCTTTGGTTAGTTCTTCATAAACTATTTTCCTTGAAATGCTGAACAACTGAAATAAAAATTTATTTTACTTTTTTTTTTTAATGTCCTCTAAAATCAAGGCAATATTGACATTTCTGATCACAATGGATAAACATTTTAAGAAATGCCATCTTCCATTGAAAGTCACAGTTTGATTTACATGTTCTGATTTGCAAAGTTCTCCATCTCCAATGGAACAGGTAAAATAACCTAGAGATGTCTGTTTGCCTGACACACCTCCTAGATCCTTTCTGTCCTTCCTCTATTTAGTAATATGGAATTTCTTGGAACCAGTAAATAAACCCTATCTGAAAAACCATAACACTTCGATGACTGGAAAGAGATCATTTGATATCAAAACTTATTGCTTTGTTAACTACATTTTAGATAACATTATGTGGTTGGGATATCGAGATGTAAAATATTAGAGGGCTTGTTGTGTTTTTTTGACTGGAAGATTGTTCTAGAATAAGATGCATGCATTGCTATCTTAGGAGCACATATCTAGTATTCCTAAAATGTTTGATATTGGCCTGTTCTTAGCTGTAAGGTGGCTCCTCCTCCACTATTTGAAGGATAAAATAGATAGACTATTTAGAATAGGTGAGAAAAAAATACAGAGAATAAAATTAAGAAACGAAAATAGGATTAGATATTAAGGAATTTTTGCTGAAAGACAATGCATGGCATTTCCAGGTGTCTAACCCATATATGAACTACGTATGGGTGATAATGCCTTCCTATTTCTAACAGTTCAGGTGAATGTTGTCTGTTTGTGTTGTTTAACCAAACAATGCCATAAGAAAAGGTAATTACATAATAAATTAGCTACAAAGCTCACCTTAAGTAATCAGTATGATTAAAGGATTAAAGAACAAAACTTAGAGTGTAGATATTTGCATTCTTTTCTACATTCTGACAATTATTTCCTTTCATACCTTCAGTACCACTTGATATCTCTCCATCAGAAACTTTACTGCAACTTTGGATAATAATTCCTACCCTTATATATGATGCATACGCAGTCTAGAAAATAATCAGTACGTTGTGTTTTCTTACGGATTTTCCTATACTTAAGACATGAACCCTACAAGGCATATCTTTGTGAAAACATAATGTAATTATTGCATTAAACAGAAAGGTCATTCACTGAGCCAACTGTGTCTATTTAATAAGAACATTTCTGCAAAAATATTACTATTACTGCTATTTGTATTTAGCAATGGTATATGAGGCAGTGAGATTATCTGTGCCTCTCTACACCCACAAGCAATTTTTCTTCCCCTAGAGATGACAACCATGAAAAAGACTTGTTTTGTAATACAAGGCATCCTTCTGATTTATTTATTATTTAGCTTTTGAAAAAAACTGTATTAGCTATAGGTTCTATCACAACTAGTAGAGAATAAATACATAAATCTGAAAGCAAGAGATTTATTAAATTCATTGTATTTGAACAAACTGGTTTTGTAATTGCAGCAGCAGTTGATAGGAGCAGCTAGCAGCTGGTTCCAGAATGTGCAAATGAATTAATCCATCGTGCCATGATTGGTAGTTTGTGAAAAGGCCATTTACTATTATAAAAATCTTTGTTTACGGAGAAAAAGCAAGCTATGCTAACCAGGGTGCAGAATAAGCTTCCTTCATTTTTTTCCCAACTTACTCAAACAACCATTAACCTTTCATTTTATGTAGATACATTTTACATTACAACTGAGCATGCTTACACAACAACTCACTTAAAACAGCAAGAGGTACTGTGTTGGAAATTCAATCCAGCAAAATTACTATGAGAAACCCAGCGCTCATTAGTCTAAACTTAATGACCAGGACCAGGAATGAGGAAACAAGACATAGGAACACTAGGTTAAAGTATCTTTAATATGATTTATTGTCTGTGTGCAACAAAAATAAACACAGCAAAGACTTTCCATTTTTATGTTATTGACACTTATTTCTTCCTCTCAATATATAAAAGGAGATAAACAAGTTGTTTTGATTTGGCAAACAGAGGGAAGTGGTGAAGAATGAAATAAGCTATAACATAAACAACTAGTAAAAAAATATCAAAAACTATAACAAAATGGTAATATGAAAGATCAAATTTACTATAACTATTTATGGCTTTGGCTCCCCAAAACACAAGCAAATACACTGCAAACTAGCCACAGGCTTGCCTTTAGAAGCACGTAAAATGCAAAGGCAGCATTACACAGCAACTCCAATCTGTACTTGTCTGTATCTCCAGCATTCAAAAGAAATACACGCAAACTCTAGCTGTTTCAAGGAAAACAAAGTATATGGAGACAATAATGTCTCAAGGCTCAAGGAACAGGAGAAAAATGTGCAGTCTCTGTTTTATTTGCAGCACGTTCAGATATACATTAAGACTTCTAATCAGCAGACTGGTTTTCTTTATTCACTGACTTTCACTGTTTTTATAGAGGTATAGAACACTGCTGTATCATTAATGTCCTTAAAGCAATAAGTGTATCCGTATGAATTTTTTAAAATAAAATAGAGTTGTTATATCTTAACTGGGATTGCAATATCCGTTGCAATGACATTTTTTATGTAAAGAATTTTCTTCCTCAGAACACATTCATATTAATGTCTTTAGGCATTGCTATATTAGATTTTAATTTTCAGCTCAAACAGTTTACACAAGGACTTCCATTGTTTCTCTGTCTTTAACAGCTGAACTTTCCACCACTGTAGTCTGTTTTTCTCACTAGCAGTCAAATATTTCCACCTATTTATAGAACATGTGAAGTATAACAATTTTCCTTATTTAGATATTTTTGGAATACACTTCTGATGCTGATACCTTACTGAAAAGGCTAAATCCTGCTGGCATACTGTATACATAAATCGGCATGAAGAAAGATATGGTCCTAAATCTCACATATATATTTTCTTATACTTTCATATTCACAACCAGTTGTTAGTGAAAACCGCATCTGGTTTTAGCATGACGTCCAGCTGCTAGATTTCAATTCGATGTATGCCATGAAAATAAAAAAAATCAGCTGAGATTAGAAAATTCTTTTTTTTCACACCTGCCTTTAAAAAATACTGGTTTATTAAATGCTGTTTTTTACTAGAAATTAAGAGCAGTTGTGTTTTCAATATACTGAAATTTTTAATAAATGCATACTTTTTTTTTTTTGTGAAAATGTATGTATGTTATAATTTTGCCCATTGAAAAAGAGTTCCAAAAGATAAGCTTTATATTTCTATGCTATACCCTGGGGCTGAAGAGCAGTTATATTAGCTTTTTTTACAAGGAGAGCAGCCATTAGCATACAAAGCATTTTCATCCAAGTTCATTACCAAGGTAAGAATATATGCCCCAAATTTTCATTATAATTAGATAACTAATATAATTTTCATACTTAGGTGATACAATGGCTATATGTTCTTGAAAAATCAACATAAAGCTGAAATTGAAAAATAATAAAAAGAAAAAAGTATCATATCTTTTTCCAGTTATGAGATATAACTACAATACACTCAATTGCATAAATACCTTTCTAAAAATAGTTTTTCACCAAAGACTGCATATTTGTCATAATGCTTAGTGCACTGGAGACAATACGGTCCAACACAATTAGCAGAGCACTGAGACAGGTTTAAAAAGCTAAAAGGTGAGATAAGAACAAGCTTACTGACTCCCAGGTCCCCAAAAGAACCTGGACATAGCTAGGATATAAATCCAATTGCAAGAGGTTCCACATGTCTCTGCACACTATATTACAGAAACTGTAATTCCATCCTCTGGAATTAGCACAAGTCAAATATGTGGAACAAACCCATTGCGTTATAAAACACCATGGCTGTTTATCTCGTAAAGTACTATTATTTCACCACCATTAAGCTTGCATAATTATAACTTCATTTTATGTTATTGCCCTGCCACTGAGTGAGTGCATCGGAGTCCATGAGCGCATATGTGCTTTAAAAAGGGACATTGCTATGTTATAAAAAGGGACATCGCCAATTTGAATGTTTCACTAATTTTTTTCAGGTACAGTCTATGACTGAAACATCCTTAAATGCTACTACATAATTGTCTTATTATGTAACTTTCCAACAAGAAAGAAATGTGACACTTGAATTCTGTGCAAGCTTGTATTTTTAAGAAGCCCAGTTCAGTGAAATGTAGGATTAGGATGTCTTTCTGGCACTTTTTCATGTTTCCCAGGCGGACCTATGATGGAAATTGGAACAGGCCCCAGGAGATGACAGCTGAAGGGGGCTTTCTGCATTATAGCAGACTCCAAGGATGCCCTAAGGTAAGCAGAATTGCTCAGAGTTTGCACAATGCCACACACTGTTATTTTGTTATCGAAGGCACCACTACGTTTTAGTACCCTGTGCATTCACAACCCACTGGCAAAGAGGTGACAGGCATCACTGGTCATCTAGTAAAGCAGTTTGTTTCCCCTTATATTATCATTTATAATGCAGTCATTTGTTATGCCTGGGGAGATACTTTTCTCTGCTACCTGTGCAATGACAACAAACAAAGGAGTCTGCTTCAAAACATCACATGCGAAAAATGAGGCAAAAATTTTTTACCACCTACGGGATAGAAATATATGTGAATAAATCTCACTTCCTGTACATTACCCTAATTGCATAGGAATGCCACTGCAACAGATCTCTATTGCAGTAGTAGTATCAAATGCTGCGTACTACAGAGAGGAGAGAAACACACTCCATTTTTCTTCAGAGTCCAAGGTCCATCTATGATATTTGGGAAGAAGCTGAACAAGAAGAACAACTGTACCAGGAAAAAAAATCATATGAGGAGGAAAAAAAAATAATTATGAAACTGTTTATCCTTAAAAATCTATTTCCAGAAACCCCTGTTGAAATCACGGGTCCAAATTCATCCCTAATATAAATGTATGCAAAATTATTAACCTAAACAGAGAAGTATCTCACACTGTCGTAAGACTTGCTTGCATGGCCTGGGCAACAAGAAGAATACACCTGCTCATATTAAGACTGTCCTAAGGACCTTTAAGCTGAAATTCTTGATTGGAATTAAGTTTTCAGTGTCTGAATCTGTCTTCTTCCTTTACACTCCCTGGCAGAGGGATTCTTCCCCACTGTTTGTACAGTGCCTGGCACAATGGGACATCAAACTTCATTGTGTGCAGTAGATACAACTCTAAATTCATTATCATTTACACATAGCTGCTCTGTTTCATTGGTTCCTCACTATTACTCATTCATGCACACTCTCCTCTCTCAAACTTCCAGATGAATGTTCTCATGTGTGAAACAAGAGACTACGTTGGTAAATATGAACTATGCAGATTCTGAAATCTGCCAGCAAAGCATACATGATAATTAAACATCAGCAGATGTGTGTTATTTGCTAACTAGGCCTTAAACATCAGTACTTTCTGGGTTATGTTCTGCACTCCTCAGGATATTTATTAAAGCATAATAATAGCAAATGTTTACCTATTTTAACATACTTTTATTTTTAAATGTTTAATTTCCCACTGGATTAAAACTATTCTTAGAAGGCCAAAGTACTAAAAATTAAATTTGCTCCTAGCTGATCTAATGAAGCTTCCAGTCATTCGTGCTTTTTAGCATCTTTGAGCCTGACATCAGTTCTGGATGCAGCTAAATGCCAACTATCCCGATAAACATGTACACTACCAGCTGTGGCTCCATCTGCTCAACTAAACATTTTCACACCAAATCTGCCGGGGAAAAAAAAAAAATATTGGTTTTGGAGTTGGTTTGTAACAACTGAAATATTAAAATCTTAACTCCAGGTGGCCCTTCACTTTTCTGTTCCTCTGATGAATATATTTAGAAGAAACAAATCCATCTATTTATAGTCTGCCTCAAACCCCCAAAATCCAATGGAATAAATTTGGTGAAAAAAAGAACAGCTAAATAAAACAGAAATCCGGAGCTGATTAATTAAAATAAATTATTAGATACAGCAGATTTTTCTTCTTTCATTTTTATAAGGAACATATATAACAGATTAGAAGTTGTATTATGCAAAATACAATTTAACTTTCTGAAACAGAAAAGTATTCAGCTGTCAAGGAGTATTTCAGTGCTAAATCTTCACTTTCTCTCTTGCAGATGCTCAGAAAATCCCTACACGACTGTGTGACCTGACTGATGTGGAGCAGCAGCTATGAGTATCTCCCAGTCCCTCTGCCCCACCCTGCAGGCAGGCAAGCCTGGTGTGTTTGTCAGCCTGCTTCTAAACCCTGGAGTTGCAACCCCAGAGTTGCTATTGGTACTTCAGTGAACTGGTACAATAGCTGCAGTGTGTCAGAGACTTATATGAAAAAGAAAGATGCCCCTTTTTTTGTGAGTAGGGGCACCAGTAAGAACAGTGAAGCCAACATCCTACCAGAATCCTAGAGGTACTATCAGGATGAACTGACTTTTACACATACAGCACACTCTGAAGTGATAGCCATGTACATGCCTTTGTATCAGGTAAAGGTCCAGTCCACTACTGTTAATCTTTTTTTCTTCTTTTTTTTTTTTATTTGAACATTGAAATCTTCAGCAAAGTCCTCGAGAAAAGAAAAAGCAACACTGTGAACATCAGTCTTGCTTGAACTGTTAAAATCATGTTAGAAAGGTCAGCGTGGTAATGAGAGGGAACTATGCCACTACCTACCACTATGCTAGGGCAATAACCCTAATATACCAAGTCTGAGCAAGGACCTAGGTTTAAACTGTACTAAGCAAGTACTTTTCACTTCTGGCTAAAAAGGAACCCCCGTGAGGAACCCAACAGAAGGTGTGGGGCAGCCCCAATTCTCTCACTGTGAATGCCCGAGTGGCTGTTGTGCAACAGGGATACCACAGTGGCTGAGCAGAAGGCAAGGACTAATACCTGCTAAGGTCTGTAAACTGTTCCTTCTGAGAGTCCTTGAGTGCTCGTGCTAGAGTCCTGAGATAATGGTTCACCTTCTTGAACAACAGTTTACCGATACAAGCCTATTTAGCTCAAAAGATCAGGTGATTCAAACCAGCATTTGTTTTGTACTGTGTGATTCAAAAGGCAATAACAGAACAACATCCTCAACCCAGTTTGGGCTTTTAAACAGCTGCAATAATATAAGTAAGAAAGCAACAAAATAATGTATGAATAGACCATACTGTGGTTTAAAATTTAAAGACATCCTTGTGGAAACTCAAGAGGGTTGAAAAGGTGTGCTGCTTCTGTAATTTCTGGTAATGAAAGCCAAGAGTAATTTTATTGAAGGGAATGGAGTAATGCCAAAATTTTCAGACTAAAGAGACATCAGACCAATTTAGCACTGAAATACTCCTTGACAGCTGAATACATTTCTGTTTCAGAAAGTTAAATTGTATGTTGGATATTACAACTTATTCTAATCTGTTATATATGTTCCTTATAAAAATAAAAGAAGAAAAATCTGCTGTATCTAATAATTTCTTCTAATTAAAAAAGTCACACAGGAATGTACCTTAAGTAGACATGGCAGGCCATTAACAGTTTAGATTCCACATGAGAGACTTATGAGCCTTTTTGTTACAGCTTTCTCATGATTTTGTACTGAGTTTATTCTAACTATAAAAGCCTGGTACATAAGAAACCCAGCTGCTGGAACAAACACAAATGAAAATAGTTATGAGAAAGGTATACAAATTCTGTATAAAGTTTTATATTTGTACATTTTATCCTTTCTGGTTCACTTAGTAATGTTTTCCTTATCTGCATGAATACAAATGTATTAGCAGGAAAGGAGTTTGGGCTAGGAAAATGTATTGTATTATATCAAATAAATTTATCATCTAACAGTTCTTACTAATGAAGACATTGCAATCTCATATTAGTGCTTAGCTTAGTGCTTAATGCTACAGTTATGCAACAAGTTGAGACAGTTAAACTGAAAACCAAGCTTCTGTCTTTCTTCCCTTTCACATTTTTCACTAAAGAAACATTACAAGGAATCTCAATAATGAAACAAATTACGAGAGACGTGAGTTCCACAAATAAGGAAAATATTATGAAGTTATGTGTAAAGGCACATGTACATAACCCACATGTACTTTAGAGCTCTCCAGAAGAAGTACTATTAGGATTAGTCAGAGAATAACAAAGACTGGAGCATGCTTTTGTAAAAGAAAAAAAACTATGAATAATTTTAAACCCAAAATATATATTTAGCACTGTACACAAATAAATTGACTTGTCTATTGTTCAGTAGCCAGCAACATTATTTTAGTATTATTTAGTATCTTCACTGTAGATACTGTATGGTTATCTATGTCTGTGATGTGCAACAGAACAAAGAGTAGTCTGCACCTTCTTTAGAAGAAAATCTTATGAGCCATATAATCCAGCAACTTCTTGTAATGATGATTTCCCATCTATATAATAATCTCTTATAATTTGACATATTTTCACTCTAGTCCTTTGAGATGTACTAGTTTGTAAAGCTAGGGATCTTTACAAACACAAAAGCTTATAATATGTATTTCCCACCCTTTCTCAAGGAGTAAAGAGTAACTGAACATGTAAACTGCTAAATGCCTTTGTGTCCTGCTACAGCTGTTTCTTTGTAGCTATCAAGATAGAAGCATATCCAAGAAATTTGCATCACACAGAAGAATATTTTGATAGCCATCAGATTCTTTGGGAATTAACTCAGAGACTTTGATGCAAACTGTACATTGGTAAACTCTCTCCTACAGATAAACTGTGCATTTACTGTGAAAAAATCTACTGGAGAACTTTCAGCAGTGATGCTATCAAGCACTGGGGCTTGAGATAGCTTTTTAGATACCTGGGCTAAGGCCAGAGAGTCTTGAAGATAAGAGCTGGAGAATGAAGTTAAGCCTAATTCTCTGAAAAGCCAATGTAAGGCAGTCTGATGTGCTCATAGTACTCTTTGAGTTGCTGCAACCTTTTGTATTTGATAACTTTCCCTACCCAGTAAGAGCTTTATGTGTATACTGTGTTGCTATCATCCAAGGGAGAAGCAGTAAGTACACGAAAAACTTCAGTCAGTTCAACAGACAGCAAATTGAGGTAGACTCTGTTGCCCAAAGAGGAAAGTTTTATTTACCATATGTCACTCCGTGGAAGCTTTAGGTTCGACACAATACAGAAGTGCTCCTAAATTATGGAATGAATTAATCCAAAAATTAGGTACAACTTTGAGCAGAAGCAACTATACTGGGCCTGGAAACGCACTGTACCCTTCTTCTTTCTAGTACCATCTCTGATTCATTTGGGTTTGGTTTCAACCAAATATTCTTCATTTCTGTGCTCATTTTTGCAATCAGTTGCCACTACCGTGAAACTGGAGTGGCTATAGGTCTCCAAGTACAAAAGGAAACACATATAGTCTGCATATTTCTTGAGCATACCACCAGATCTGTTCACACAGTAGCTGAGTATAGATGCCAAAAAGAGCTAGCAATAAAAATGATTCTTGAAGGACACTAGAATGAAGAACAGAAAGGCAGTCTGCCCTGACTACTTGTTGGATGTGTTTGGAAAGAATGCCAAACATTTTTGTGTATTACTTGGGATTCTGCTACCTCTCTCAAGCAAGAAAGTACTGTTCCATGAGCAACTATGTGAAATGATTCAGATATGTCTAAAGTGGTGAGAATGGATGTCTGTCCTCTCTCCACTGACAGGAGATTACCAATTACACTTGCCACTAAAGCCATTTCAAGACCTGCTTTAAATTCAGATTGTGCTGGGTCTAGAATTTTATCTTAATTTAGTTAATGCAGTTGGCCTTTGGCTACCTCCTCTATGAGTCTGCAAAGAGTTTCACAATTATGATGTGTCTCTATGTGGGGACAGACAAAGAAAGATGATTACACTCAGCTCTAGGGTGAAATGTGGAAACTGTTACAGCGCACATGGAAATGCTACATAAAGTTTGGGACAGGAAATGAATATCTAATCCAACTGAAGCTACAGGGGGAATGACAGGGATGTGAGACATCATTATTCAAACTGGAATTTGCTCAGGATGCTGAGGTTAACACCTCTCCTCTTGCAAACTGTGCCAAGCTATGGCTGACAGGACTTCAGGATTTTTATTTCATTAAAAAAGCAACAAATGCAATTGCAGAATTATTCTTCCAGCAAGGGACAATGAGTTCAGCACAATACAGTGAAAAAGAACTGTCTTCTCAATTATCCTTAGCACTTCTTTCAACATCTGGATTCTCACTGCAGATATCCCATTAAAGTAATAATAATCCCCAGTATAACCTTACTCAGTCTGGTAGGTGATGACAAACAGCTTTAAGAAGTACAGCTACAGTAACCATGCATCAAATAATCATGTAAATTAACCTTGCCTATTAACTAACTAAATAAATAATAGCACATAGTGAAGTAAACACTAGACAATATTTCTTGGAAGATATCAAGGTTGTTACTTTAAGGTAAAACTAGGCTGGTAAGTAGACAAATGCAGGTTATTAAAACCCACCTAAAAGGACACACTCTCACACATATAATCAATTATATGATGTTCAGAAGCTGTTCAAGAACTACTATGTCTTTGTGGGATTTTGCTGATTTTTCAAGAATGACAGATCAATTTGTTAAAGGAAGAAAAATTGATTGAAAACCCACAATGTTTTAAAACGCAATTCCTTTCAGAGCTCTACTTTTTTGATAAATTAACTATGATCAGCAATGGAGAAATCCTTTTTCTTTTCTACTTAAGCTTCAAATAATGATATATAATTAAAAAAAAAATTGTACATAAGCAATTCATACTAATGCACACATTTTTCTGAAGTAGCATATAATTTTAAACTCCTTTGTTTTTTACTTTTTTTTTCACATCGTAATTTTCAGAGATGTTAATTGTCTACATTCCAGTGTTACTTCAGTTACACAGGAAATACTCCTGCCAAGGAGTCTGGCAGATGTCTGCTTTGTTGTGTCCCTGAAGCCTGACTGAGCAAGGTGAACTTGTGTCCTATCACAATATCTTCCTTCCTGAGTCTTTGAAAGGAACAGTTCCCCACAGTAATCACTGCTGAAAATCAGGCCATGGGCATTAGTCAGTGGCATCCAGAACCTGATTCATTCAGAGAAATCACATTTTAAAACCTTGGTCATATTTCAACATCATCAGGGAATTATGCCATTACTTACCTGTAAACTTAAAGACCCTCCTCCAGGGGTTTCATGCCATAGAGCAAGTTAATGATCCATTGCAAAGTACCTCCTTATGATGGCATTCAAAACTTCATTTTAGCACTTTGATCATGAATGACATGCTTCTTGTTTCACTGCTGGTAAGGTGCTGAGTCATTAACAGCACAACATATGAAAGCAGAAGCTTCAACATTTACAAACCTAGAATAAACACAATCTTCAAAAGAGTCCCTTAAAGTTAGACATTATGTAAGACTATACTAGTGCTATCTGTAGCAGAAAAGACTTTTAGCATCTAGTTTTTGTGCAGTTGCTATTAAAGATCATAAATATGTCTTCTGGGTTTGAACCATTGATGACATAACATTTTTTTAAAAACAAATCTGATTTTAACTCATTTAACTGTAGTACCAATGTAAAGCAATATTTTTCAGTACTACTCTTACTAACTACAGCATAATTTTTCCTCCCAGAAATTACAAAAAAAGGTGTGAAATAGTGAAGTCAGAATATAGTCAAAAGTATTTTTTCTATCAAAGATGCAGAATTTGCAGATCTTAAAAGGTATAACAAATGCAACATTCATTTAAAACTAAACAAACTGGGAATAAGTCTTTGCCTGCCTTCTAAATTTATGTTATCCAATGAAACAACACCTACTCTATGCTTTATCAGTCTTGACACCAATATTAAAACAGCTACACAAACTGCCATAATTGTTTATACATCCCTTCCAGCCATTTCAATGTGAACAGTGTCCTCCTTGTTTCTTACCCTACATGCAGCTATTTCATCATCTCCAGTTCACATATGAATTACCCGACTTCTGCAATCTCAACAAAGATTTTTCTTTTCTATGTCCAACCACTCTTAAGCAATAAAAAAATACCACAATCAAATTACAGGTGAAACACTTCTGAGAAATTGGAGAACATAACAAAACATGAAGTATTTTCCTACTTAAGAAGGCACAAGTGGAAAGGTACTTTGGGATAACTCTGTCCAGTCATATGCCATCTCTGGCAACCATGTGATGTCACTCCTTCAAAAAGAATGACCAATCTCCATCTTAAAATCAGATTATGTCTCCCACTGCTCCCATGAAAAAGGCTGCTCCACAATCTCACTGGCCTGATAGCTAGAAAATTTATAATTTCCAGCCTAAACATCTCATGTTACAAAATCAACCATTTGTTTTCACACCAGGACTAGTCATTCCATTAAGTTGGTACTTTTTTCCCCACATTCCCTCCCAGAGTATTTCTGAATACTAGGAAAATCTACAGCAGTAAAGAGTGAATCTGTGTTGTTCCTGTTGAATCCCTGTCATGAAAGAAAGGCACCAGGACAGTGAAGAAAGTCAGCACTACAAATAAACATGACTCTGTGGCCTAAAAATTAGGATAATCCTATAGAAATGGAAAAGGCATAGTTAAAGTCATCAGTTAAAGAGGGAAACTGAACCTGACTCTCCCATTTCACAGGCTACAGCATAATGCCAGAGCAGCATTTCTGAGCCATAGCAGCCCACTTTAAAAGAAGGTTGAGCCTATTCTTTTATCAAAAATATCATGAATACTGGCACATTCACCTCTGGACAGAATTTCTGGCTCTCAATCCCACATACACCTCAGTGCCAAATAAAAGATGGAAAAGAGTTATGTTTTCAGATAACCAGGTCCAAAAGCTTTTCTTCCAGTATGTTTATCCTGAACCCTTCTCCTGAGGCACCTGACAAGCAGAGGATGAAGTTTCATTCTATTCTTAATCCTTCCTAATATCGGTCTGGTAAAATATTCCTGTTCTCTCTGTTCAAAACTGCACTACTCCATCACTTCCTTTACATGAAGACTGGAACCACATTTAATAATAAGAAGAAACTGTTCTCTTGCCTTGTTAATGCTGGAGTCTGGATGACACACGCAGGACCCAGCAATCAGCACTCAGGCCCTTGCAAGTACTTTATATATTTTCTTTTTCAACTGTAAAATGGAAGTAATTAGCACTTTTTAATGTAGAATTAAGCTACCTCTTTGAGGCTTCTTCAGGATCTTGTGATCACAGTGTTGAAGCAATACAACGAGGGTCATCTTTCATGCAATCCACATTGTACTCATACTGAAGACTATTACTTTCCAAGTGGTCACTCTTGGACTTTTCAGAAGCAATAATTTTGTTAAACGAAAACATAAACGACTTCATACTTATTAAACAGAAACCAAATCTAATTTTTTAAGACTAAATCTAAATTACAAATGGCTTCATGCCTATTTTTAAAAACTGATTTGAAGTTCATTGTCATTAATCATACAGCCATTACCAAGTTTCTAGTTTTAAAATGCTTTTATTTCTTTAAGGTCAGCTGAAGGCAGCACAGCAATAGCAATATACCACCTAATGCCACAAAAGTGAAGAATATGCTTTCAAATCTTGTAAGAGTCTGAGACTCTTCTGTTTAATTTTTTATCGCAGTTAATCTCTGCAGATATTACACTATATTAAATTTGTACCATAGGCATATGTATCTTGAACTTTTCTGTTAGACGTATGTTCATGACAAAAACAAACAAACAAACAAAAAACCCAAACTAAATTCCCCAAGATGTTTCATGTGATGAGGAGATGAGTAAATTTCATTTAATTCATAAGAAGTTACCAAAATCTGACTACTTCCATATTTTTCATATGAAATCTGTCTGGTAGTACTTCATACTTATAAAGTCCAGTAAAAAATTAATATTTTATCCCCTTGTAATCACCTTACCTTACTAATTTTTTTTTGTTTCTTCATACCACTCCCCAAAAATAGATTTAATAATACAATTAGCACTGGTCACCTAACAGGATTGTTTCCTGAAAGGTTAAAATATAGTTTAGAATGACAATTTCAGGTGTTCCTACTATGAAATTACATTTGAGACAACCCATTGCAATAATCTATAAACCCGTATAACAGATCTATGGCCAGATTTTCCAACACTAGCCTGCATTTCAGTGGAATCTGTGAGCAATAGAAACTGTGAGCAGTTTTATGTCCAGACTTTATGGAGACCAATAAACAACTAGTTTTCTAACTCAAAAAGGATGCTAAATTACAAGCAAAAAAAAAAAATGAAAAATGCCAGAGAATTCCTGTAATAAAAAAAAAAAATCAAAGGCGTAACAAAAGGTTCTCTGAGATTTTAAGTATTTTGCATATATGCAGATAATAATTACTGGTATGAAGTCATTAATAATACAGTCAAGTAAAAAATACTGGGTTTAGTTGAACAGATTTTTCTTTAAAAAATCAGAAATATATATATCACCTACTCACTTCAAGGTTAAAAGAATAATGCAAATTCATATGGGTCCCTGATGATCAAGGCAGGATTAACATATTTTCACCTTCTCTAACAGAACTGCTTTGATACAAAATACATTGTTCTGCACTGTCATGATATATGCCTCATATTTAGAAATTTGACAGTTTAGAAGTGCATTATGGCATTCCATTAAACTGAATACATTTTTGTGCTGCACAGGAAAAGATAAAGAGGCCACAATTCCTGTCTTCTTTTTAAAAAATAACGGCTTTCCTTATTACAGTAGTAGAAATTTTAGAAAATGTGGTATTTACTGGACTGATAAGATCTATTCAGTGTGTTTCAAAAGCCATGAAGATATAAGTCTTTATTTCATATAAATCCTAAATGCTTTACAGGAACGTGAACTATATTAATTGTTAGAGGTGTTAGCTGAAACCCTCATTTACAACTGCAGTACCAATAATTTTGAAAATCTTTGGATTCTGACTTATAAGTGGACTGTGACATTTCAACTTCTAACTGATATGAATGACAAGTAATTGTAACATGCAAGCAACACTAGTGATAAGTTATTTCACAGAACAACACTGTCACTAAAATAAGAAAGAAGGGAAAGAGAAGGGGTGAGAAGAGGGACTTGAGAAGGGAAAGAGGACTAGAAACACCAATGAAACTTCAGGTTAGCACATACATGTGCAAGGATTCCTATTCCCATGGTGACAGAACACAGCAAAGCTGTCTATAAACTCCTGGAATGTAGACAAGGCATTCATTTAAGAGCTTTATCTAATCTTAATACACATTTGGGGTTCTATTACAAAGCCAGCTATATCGTAGATATTATTAGCCAATTGTACAAATTCATGAAAATTCCTTCACCTCAAGAAGAATCTAGAGGATTATTTTAAAATAATTTATCAGTTGACTTTTTCTTCAGTAGTACACATTTTACCTTCCCTTCATTTTTTTTAACCAGTTTTCCACATCAAGATGAATACAGAAATGACTTTCTGAAGATCTCTGGTTCCCCTAGTGACAACCATTTAAGTTACTCAATCGTGAAGAAAAGCAAAATGGTAGTCCTTAGCCAGAACAGGGGAGTGGGAGTCCTTTCATCACTCTTTTCAACACAGGACCCTAAAAGGTTGAAGCTTCAGCTGAGCATTTGAGCTTCTCTCTTCCCTTATGGTTGGGTCAGCAAAATGTAATGTGAAGGAAGAAGGTGGCAAAATGATGACAGCATCACACTGTAAATGTATGAAGCAGCAAGGTGACTTTCAGGAAATATCAAAGAGGAACCAAGGGGGCCAAGGCTTTATGGTTCTATCTTTGCTCACCATCATCTGGAGCTAAGGAAAATTGTCCTCAGTGTTTGCACCTAAAAAATTACTCCCTCATTAATGGTTTGAGCTTGCTGACTATAAATGACTGCAACTGTATTTCAAATCAAAATTAAAATAACAAAATTGGTCCCCAAAGTAAAGTATCTTCTGTTGTTCTTTACACTTATTTTTGTATGATCTTAGAAGACCATCAGATCTAAGATTGCTTACCCTGAAGCCATTAGAACAGAAGCTAAAAAACACTTATGCCCATAGGTCTGAACAACCTTTTGAGCTTTAATGATGCTGTAGTGTGGCAGAAAGATGACATCTAAGATTTAGAGCACTTCCAATATAAGCAAGCCTAAGATCCTTGCACAAAAAACATAAGGACTAATGGTGTTGGTCTCCATAAAACTATTTCTCATTTGGAGTAGTGGGGTGAGAAAAAACATGATCCATGAAAAAGCACTTTAATGTGACCAATCTTGCTTTTAGAGTACTAGGTGAACAGCTTATTAACTCCAACACAAACCAGGTCTTCCCAGATGCAATTAGGGAATGGAGGAATGCATCAGTGTTACAGTTTAAAAACTGCTGTATTAAAAGACCTGATTTTGTCCCATGGGACACTTACCTAGAACAGTACAGAAAGATTCACAAGGGTTAGGTTGCCAAAAAAATGTCACAATGATTAGTGATTAAAAGCAAAGATCCAGCAAGAACAAACTATTTCAGAAAGGTCACAGTCTCAGGGTTTTTTTTTAATAAGCATATGTATTATTAAAACATCCTTAAGAACTAACTCTGCTACCTGCTGACTGTCTGAGAACTTGAAGATTCCTGGTGAGATTTGTTTCTCTTTCATATGCAACACTGGCAGATACCCAGTGCATCCAGCAGAGCTGCAGGAGACCAAAGCTTCCTTAAAAAGCTAGTGATATACTGGACTAGTCCTGTGTACAATCTCTCTTACATTACAGTTCTCAGGGAAAATATAGAGGGATAAAAAAGTATGTTAAGGAAGGTTTACAGGAATTCCAATGAAGAAGTATTTGGTCATTCCTGGGCAAAGGAGACCAACAACTCTAGATAAGCATGAAAACAAGGGATTAATTCTATTAAACATTTTAACAAAAAAAAAAAAAAAAACAACCCCCCAAAAACCCCCACCAAACCACGAAGCTAAACAAAACAAACAAACAAAATAATAAAAAAAAAAAGGGGTGGGGATAAAGCATACAAAGCACCTCAGGAAGATAGATTACTTCAACCTTAGTACTTATATAGCCATGAGCTAAATCGTATCTAAACGCCTCACAGACACTAATGGATTTTTCTTCACAATCCTCCTTCACAATGCAAAGAAGTCCTATTATCCTCATTCTTCTCATGAAGAACAGGCTCATAGAGAGATTAAGTAATTTATCCAAAGTAACACAAGATGCCTATGGGACTGACTGTAATTTATCATGGATCTCCAAAGCCCCAGTCCAGTGACTGAACCAGTAGACCATTCTCTTAACAGATGAGAGCTGCTGTAGAGTACCTTAAATGACCTTTCAAAATGGCTATTTTTTAACATGTTTTTTGCTGTATCACTTTTCTAAAGAAAGTTGTTAAAGCAACAGACTTTGAGAAATCTTGATTAAGCACCCTGTGTCTTGTCTCAACATCAGTTGCAAAACTTGGGAACACAAATACTTTACAGATCAAGTATTAAATCTCTCTTCAAAGTCAGCAGTAAAGCTAAAGCTCTGCAGCTGACAAAGATCAATCACACTCTGCAAATGACCATATTTTAATAAAGACCTTTACAGGTACTTTTCTAGGTTTTTTTATATTCCTGTGACTGAAAAAAAAGCTACTATGCTATCAATATTTAAGTCTGAATATATGGCAGGAGCCATTCAATAAGTACCAAAATATGTTCTTTCCTGGCAAACTGCAAATAAAAGTGAAAAGATCAGTTTATCATTTGGTAAAGCTGAATAAAAGTAAAAGTAAGAGAATTGTTTTCTTTTTATATTCAACGAATGGTTTCAGTTTGAATGTAATTCAAGCTGCAGGAGCACCCAAGAGACTGGCAGTCTAAAATACTGGGTCAGTATCTGCCTCTAAAGATCCAAATTAATTAAAATATGATATTTAAAGATATATACTGAAGTTCTGTCTTCATCCAGAGAGTAACTATAATTCACATCAGCAACCTAAAATTCTCCAGTACACTATGTTCACCTGAAGGGATCATGACTAGGAGTGAAAAGTTTACTAGGTCACGCTCCTTTAATCTTACCTTTAATCTCTCTTTTGGGCGACTGCCAAAAGCACTGCTTATGGTGATGTTTATGAAAAAGAAAATTAACTGAGATCATCATTTAAATTCCACACAGTTCACAAACAACTATCATATGGTAACAATTTTTTCGTCATTGCTTGGGTTGACTGAATTTGAATTGGTGACCTAAAGGTGAAAGATTCTACCTTCCAGGATCAACCTCCATGTAATTCATTGTCCCTATTTTCTGAAGTTCAAAGTAGTAGAAGTGAAAGTTATATGGTTAAACACAGTTGTCTCTACTTTTCATCCAGTTAAATATTTTCACATTTTTTCCTTTAAAATTATTCTAAGCATAAACCACAATTAAATCATATTTTCTTGTGTATGGAGAACATCTGAAGAAAAAAAAATATACATAACTACTTTAAATAAGAAAATAATCTTCAGGCAGATAATCAAATTTTGATATTAAAGAAGTCCTACAAACAGTAAAGAAAAAACAGTTCTGCAAGTTCAATTGTGCCTTTGTAAAAAGGTTTGCTTATTTCAAGGGTTTTTACTTAAGGGTATCACACAGCCTGCTTTGGCTAAATTAAAAATTATGACAACAAAGAAAAATCCTACAATCTCAAGATTTCATAACTTCCTTCACAAATCCTCATACTTTCTCAATTTCTTTTTTTACAAGTTTTTTCTAAGCTAACAATTCTGTTCCATACTCAAAACATAAAAATTAGCTAAGCACACACATTCTTATCATCTTCACTGATAAAGTGAGTAAATTTATTTCCATGAAATGGACTTGTGAAAATTCTCAAGGAATTTTCAGCTATATCTGAGGTAAGATGTTTCTCTCAAAACTTTTGCAAAAGTTAACTTTTTAAGTTTTTTCTTTGGGGAATGGGAAGAGAATTGAGAGGAAATGGAGAAGAAAAAAACTTCCAAAAAAATTACAAAGGAATTTCCAAAATAGCCATACTGTTTCAAAGTGTAAGCAACTGAATGAAAGATGGCACTATGCTATTATTTATTTTAACCTACTGAGACAGCATTTTTGTTCAGCTTTCAAAATACCTTAACTCTCCACCATTATTATTAAGGCAGACATAAGAAAAAAAAATGTCACCTACAAATCTATTACCATGTTCTTTATACAAATTTATTACCATGTTATTGTTCTCTAATCCGCTGGCTCAACAGTATGTTTTTAAATGTCCATCTTTCACCCACAGAACAACTGAACACAAAACTGAGTAAAACTGCAAATCCTCATCTGATACTGGAATATGGACTTCCCATTTATCCTCTGAATGCACTAGCTCTACGAAGTAACTCTGGCATACAGAGTTCATACTGTAAAAGCTATACATTATTCAAGAGCAAAAAAATTATTATTTTCACTAACTAGTTTCACGACCTGGTAACTATTTCGTCAGAATCTGATTGACTTTTATGATCTGTGCCATTTTAATTATTTTTGTATCTGCTGCTATTTTCTACCATTACCCTTTCCTGCTTTACATTGTACACATCTCAGCTATGTCAACCAAAGCAACTAGATCACAATACCCTTATAGACACATTGAGGGAAAGGAAAAAAAAAAAAAAAAAAAAAAAAGGAAAAAAAAGAGGGAGACCCAAATTTTGTTTCATGGCCTATTTGGTTTAACAGACCCAATGCCCATTCAAGCACATATAATTCAGAAGGCCAGCCTGCCAGCAGTAAAGACTGAAATTGGATACTTTGTGAGATTAATTACCTAGATAGGGCATGATAATGCTAGTCAAATGGGAAGGTAATTAAAGTGCACCTTCCATGAAAATTATTCATTGCTGATGGATCAGGTGACACTTAAATCAAAAGGCACTTAAAAAAGCTACAGGTTAACTTGTGGAGGGCTGTTCCTCCCTGGAAGTCGTGGTAATCGTGGCTGCTTGTTCCTATCACAAGACAAAAGGTGGGAGGGTAACACAACCTCCAAGAGGAACCCAGAGAAAAGTTATCAGCATTGTGCCTGTAGACAAAGGGTCAGCTAGAGTGGAACCAGTCGGCTGGCAGCCTTCGGATTACTAGATCTCTCTGCTTGTATGCCATAAAGGGGTAATGCAACCATAAAAGGAGGCAAGTGATGAATTAATATGTTGACTAGTCCCCTGGGTGCAATCCTTATAGGCAGAGGACATGCTGCGGTAATCAAACAGGGTTATAAATTGTGTACATTGAATGGCACAAAATGTGTCTCACTTCATCACCGTTAAGTCAAGACTTCCTGAATTTGTCATTAACTCTTTAGCTTCAATATATTTATTTAAACAGTAAAAGTAAGAGAAAGAGCTTACAACAACAAAAGGGCAACTGATACTACCCAGTGGGATACACAGTCTAATGGAGATCACTGACTTTTACTTGCTACAGCTACAGGGGTCAAACTACACTCCTTTTACACTAAAGCTTCCCTTGAGATGTACCGATTACATTTAAAACATTCGATTAAATGCATTTATAAATGTAGAGGAAAAAAAGTATCAAGATTTTTTTTTGCAACTAGTTTATGAAAATTCCTAATTATTTATTCCCTACTTGAAAAAAAAAAGAGTCTATCTACATGGGTAAATTATTCACAGAAAATCTCAAAACAAATTTTTATGAAAATGCATAGTTGAATAACTACCACCTTCTCACAATGTTTAGAGGGTTTTTTATGTGTGTTAATTCTCTAGGTTTTGATATTGACATAATTCTGAAGTTAAATAAAAAGCAAATTTGTGACACTCTTTTTGCCTTTAATAATAGCAAATAGCCATTTTCAACTGCATACATACCTTACTATCAACTTTGAATCAAAGCATAAACAGGCAAGAAAATATTTTTTCTAACCCTTTACTTATTTTCTTTTCTCTTAAAATATACCTAAATTTTCCCATATTTTGCAACAACAGTTCTGCACACTTTATAAATAATAACTTTTTTTGCACCCTCAGAATGTTTTTCCCTTCCTTAGGCTTCACAGCAGGTATAGGAAATGAAAATTTAAATGAGTACTGAAAAGTAATGTACACTTCAAAACCAATCTGAAGTTCTTTGTGTGTGCCCAATGGAAAGCAAAAGCCTTTTTTAAAACAGAATTTATGACACCAGTAAGGACCGTTCCCAGTTCACAGTGTATTTGATATTCACAGGAGTTTATACAATCATGTGACAAAAAGAGGCATGATACTAGTTTACCAACTTCATTGCTGTGGTACTTCCCCCCGAAAAGGAGTTCTGATGATTTTGTGAAAAGTTTTATCACTTCAAGCTTAGCCTATTACAATAATTTCCAAGAAGTCTAATTTTACAGACCTCTTAATATCTAAATATAGCTCAGTAAACTTAGTAAACTTGATCTAGTAAAGTAAACTGTGGCAGAGGATGGAGTATGAACACGTGCTTGCCCATACCATTAATTCACTATCATGGTTGGCTGGTTGGGCGTAGTTGTGGCAATCTCAGTGAGGGCACACTATTTTGGGAAGTAAAGAAACTTAACTTTGCAAGCACAAGTGCTGACATGCCAGGAACAGAGGATGTACTCAGATCCATTTCATGTAGGCATAGCTTTGGTAAACAGGGAATACACATTATCTTCTTTAGTGTCTCATCACATGCCTCCTAGTATCCAAACAGAGTTTGAACTATTGATTTATATCTATAAATTGCTAAATGGGATGAAACTTGTCTACCTGAGAGATCACCACCATCCTTTACCCCTGCTGTAGTCAGCAGAGGTGTGCAAAGTAGTTCTACTCTTTGGCATCTAGAAATTAGTCTCCTAGAAATTACTCTCCAAAGCATCATGAATGTGATAATATTCGGAGAGCCTGGGGTACCTGCTTGGGCAAAGGTTGAGAAACAGCTCCCAGGAGGATGGTGAAGTAGTTCATTCTATTTGCTCTATTTATTGCTTATTGAAGGTTATCTGTTTGTAATTGTTCTGTGCTGCTGCATGGCTGAGTTAATGTATCGCTCACACAAAACTATGTAACACTGATGATTGGTCATCACTGCATTATGGTAGGCAAGATAAACTATAAGGCACCCACAGCCCTCCCAGTGGGGACTCTTAACTAGCATTAAAATAATAGAAAACAGTATTTTACCTTTTTAAAACATTTTTAACATTAATGCTGTGAGCTGCAATCAAGTGAAATATCTATTTTTAAGGCACACCTGTATATGCATATCCTCACTAAGTACCTTATTTAATTCAGTCAGTGGTAGAAGTCTTCAAAGTGTCTTAATAACATGAATTACTAAAAGGATTAGCAAATTATTTTTAAGGCATTTTACAACCTGAAGACAAGAATTTATTTTTAAATTTGCTTGCTTGTTTAGTTTTTCTTGAAAATAAATACCAGTATGTAAATATTTAATGTTAACATTGTGGCAGAAATTAACATGTGCACGTGTGGGGGTGGGAGGAAGAGGGCATTCAAGTCATGAACTTTTGGCAGTTAATTTAGGTGGCTAAATAGGGAAAGTAATCTAAAGCTTCCTCTGTAATTAAGGACGAGTTAATGCACAATTCCTAAATTTGGCTCCTCTTCCTAATCACTCCCTAAAGAAACCTATCAATCTCCACTGACTACAACAATGTAAATATCCACCAAAGATTTAAATGCTAATGTTTAATGCCAACATCAAAGAGCAGAACGTTTAGTCCTAAAATGCTTTACATGATTAACTCTACACCATATAAAGAGCTATGACACTTTTCCCTCTTCATTGCCAGTTAAGCTGCAATACAAAAAATTAGAACTAAGGGTGAAAATTTTGATCTCAGCTACACAAGGGAATATTAGGAATAAAGACACAGGAGGTCCACAGAGACGGATCATTACAGTATTGGCTCTGAAATATTAACATCCAATTCCTCATTTCACAGCCATGATTAGAGGCTCTATGAACTCGAAATCTTCAGGAAAGCATATGGCATTTCTCCACATAACCATCGGGGTTTACTAGCTCTGAATCTGGCCTGCTGACTCAGCTAATACTGCCTGAAAGGAGTTTGGGTGCTACAGAAAAAAAAAACAACAACTCTCTTGTGATGCATTAGGAAAAGGGGTACTTAAAGAAGAAAAATGCTTAAATGACAGACAGAAAAGGTCAAAAGGAGAAATGGTAAATAGATCTATTAGCAGGCATGAGATGGAAGATACAGAAACTAAAGATTTTACTGCTGCACACTCACACACATGAGAGGTAGTCTCAGATTCAATGGACAGTTGCGTGATACAAGCTGTTGAAATATAAGTAAAAGTTTAGGAGGGTCATCCTTAAAAAGAAAAGCTAACAATCACAGTGACAGGATCTCCTCTCTAGTATCTTAAGGTAACTTCAGAGGAAGTGTGATCTGTTTTAGAAGCTCTGAAAAATACTTTAACAAGCTAGAAGAAAGTGGGATTAAAAAGAGATTACACTACATGTACATGTGCATGCACATATCTCACTCTCTTTTCCTTTCTCTGTGCGTCTATACGGCAGAAATCAGAAGGAACTAAGATATGAAACATCCCATTCTGCACTTCTAAGATTTCTTTCAGTAAGAAATAGCTCCTTCATTAAGGACAGGTCTTCACTGGCCTGTTGACATCATGTAGGAGTTTGATTTCTACCTCTCTGTCATAGTTAAAACTGTTCAAAAAATGTTGAGAGGACAAAAGAATTGAATAAAAACATATAGCACTCACGTAGCCTTGTATGTTTAGAAAATTGAGCTAAAAATAACCTTTTTCTTAATTACCATTAATACTAAAATGGCCTGAGTCATATGTCTTAGACTGCTTGCAATGAAAAATTAAATGTTCAGATAAAAAAGCAGCAAGTTAGGAAGTTCAAACTACAGCTGTCTTTAAAGCCTACTTTATTTCTTGAGTTGCTATTATGAACAACCTACCTTATGGAACAAAACGCAGCTTGTTATAAGATCAAATTCAGGACATTTATATCGGTCCTACAACAAGATTTCTGTGTCATTATCATAAGCATGATTTAGTTGACTTACGTTTGCATGCAGACACCGTTATGTAACACTTAGCTCAGACAAATGTCTCTGTTCTTGATCTTCCCTATTCTACTGTAGTTAATGACCAAATATTGTTAAAAATTGGGACACTAATTATCTGATGTCGACATGTTATGGATAATTAAGAATTGCTCACTCTGAAGCCATGCTAATTGTTTTTCACAGGTCTCCTTCTCTCGTCCTTGTGTCCTCAACAAGGCAAGCGGCTACAGGTTTATGCGTACATCTCTGTCACGGACTTTGTCACAGAACATACATCATCCTTTCTGGCTCATCCTCGATTAATTTTGCTGGCTTGCAGCAATTATCTCTCCCTTTGTGACTGACCTCCTAGTAAATGGAGTGCATGATAGCTGGCCAATTTTTTTCCTGTGTAGTTTACCACTTAATTGATCCTTGTTGGCTGCCCACAACAGAACATACTGAACTTAAGCCATAAAATGGTTGAAATTGAGAGAAAGTGGTAACCATGTTTTAGCAATTGTAGTTGACAGCTGTAAAAATCAGATCTTGATAATGTTCTCTCATTTACCCTATTACTTGGATCAGTTGGTTAAAGCTGTTAATGATCCTCTTGGATCAATGTCTTTTGCTTGTAGCTATAATTTACTGCATTGGTGGATTAGTACAGATGTTTTCATAGATAGCTCTGCATCATTCCACCAGATTGCTGTCTGCATCAAATTTGCTTCCATTCATCACTAACGAAGCAAAGAAAAAGATAATCAGCATCTCCTATGTTAACATTAACTATTGAACTCAGGATAACACTTTTATTGTTGTCAATTTGCAGCCTCCAACCATGGCTTCCTCAGTAAATTGCCCTGAGAATTTCCTCTTGAAATAGATCCAATGATATATTTTGACTATAATGAGGAAAGACTATAGAAATACCAAACTGTACAAAACAATTCAGACACTAAAGAGTAGTAGATAGAACTGTTCAACTAGGAATATGCCCTATGGAGTCAGGGCTGGTTCTATCACATGCAAAGAAGAAACTCCACAAAACAGAAACGTGTTGAGAGATAGCAAAAATTGCCCAGAATTATTAATTACCCAGCACCTGAAAAAATATGCTGCCACTCATGGAGTTATAGTGGGTAAGTCAGCAATGGCTACTCCTATTAGGGAAGATATCTCCCCTTCTTATGATCGCAGTAGCATCAGAAAGATCAAGCCCAGCTCTTCACAGATCTTTATTTTGCCTTGACTTTCCAACCCATCTCAGCATCTTCACCCTTACCTGCCAAAAGTGAACCATTCATTTTTGGGCTGTTAATACTCCCTAAATTGCCAAAAGGCCATGGGTCAGAAGAGGAAGATTTGTATTTTTCACCTGAGGGCCTGTTTAGCCAAAACTCTATTTTAACTTCTAAAAAATGGAAGCATGCCAGCACATGCCACAAATAACAAGTGAGTGAATAAAATACGATCTGTTCCAAAAGAGCAGCAGCAGATGCTCTGACTAGTGAGACTACATATATAAAGCAAACTGGAAATACACTATTTTAAAATTCTGGACAAATCTACATGGCATCTCTTTCTAGACAGTTAGTTATGAGACTGAACTTCATTCCTGAGTGGTGAACTTGAACCTTGTTTCAAGAAAGCTCTTGATTCAAAACATTCTTCATTCCTTCCTGCAGTGCATTTTTGGCATACTAACTACACTAGCTGTGAAACACTGACCATGACGGCCTTCTAGCTGTTAATTAGGCACTAGTGTGAGAAACCTGTCCCATCTAGAAGCTGCACATTTAGCTATTCTATCACTTAAGCTTAACAGAGAAACTTCTTTACCTCTCTCTGTATAAGCTATTTTCTCTCTGTTAAAGATTTCCATTGGAGTCATTACAGTAGGTTGGCTCCATGCCATGCTGTCATCGAATGTTTCACTCTGTAGAGATGTTACAGTTAAAGAATTTTTTAATTTTCTACATACAACCTCAATTAGGATTTCAAATTTGGTGGCACGTGCACTTACAATAGTGCCTTTCAGTAATGAGGTTCATTTCTCATCAAAAAAGCATCTGTGCACTTGGAGGATTTTGTTTGTTCTAATGACAATGGTGCCTGAATTCTTCAGGTCTGAAACAAACCATAAAATATTAGGAAATCCAGGGACAAAACTTCTAATGCCTTATTTTGCTATAAGCACAATCATACTCTTTGTTTTGCTTGTTTTTTTTTCTAGGCAAAATAACAAAGAAACAAAATACTTTAGTAATAAATTACACTGTACAGAAGTAAGATCTTAGAACTCGTGAGTACAGTGGCTTTTAGCTAATTAATTCAAACACTATTTATTATTCTGTTGTACCGATATCAATATTTCACAGTTTTGTACACTGAAGGAGTTCAAATCTGATTTGCAAATACTGAAAACCAAACCTTTATTGTGCTTTTATAAGGCCAGCTATGCATTGTTAGTAACTACAAATAAAAAACAGGAAGCTCAACCAACCAACCAAAAGATAAAGTTGAGAAATTTTATGACAGAAACAGAACAGGCCTTTCTTTTTGCCACTTTCCCCACTGTATTTCTCTTTTACTCTTAGGTCTCAATAGAGCCCTAAATTCTAAAATTTCCAGACAAATATTTGCCTGCATTTCATAAACAGCATCATGACATTATTTTGGTAATAGAATGATATATGTCCAGGTCTTTACTGAATTATGTATAGGAGTTGCTAAAGATTATAATAAAGCTCAATGAATACTATTTTAGCTTCTACTCTGTTCAAAAGGACTTAGGGCCACAAGAAGTAACCTAACTATGGATGAAGTGAAAGTAGAAGCCAGGCATATTTATGAGGGGCTAAAACCCTTCCCAGCAGGTTAGATGTTAACATGCATATTTTCTTTTCAAGGTCAGTATTCATTTCTCATCACTGCTTTGAAGATAACAATTGGTGAAATTCATAAACATTGAGGAGATGTCCAGCCTGTGTTTGTAACATTAGAAGTAAAAGTGGCTTCTAGTTCTTTGTCACATTAGCAAACCATTCTCTCCTTTCTTTGGCTAAATTTTTCTTTTTATCACTTTTTTCCTCCAGTACATAGTTGCTTATTGCGTAGCTCGTGAAACTGTGCTTTAGTAGTGTACATTTGACTGTCCTGACATAACCTCCTACATCAATAGCTCAATGCATGGGAATGTTAACAGCCCTGTGGCTGTCATGCTTCTCCTAGAAGGTTATTGCCAAACATTTAACATATATAGATGCTTAATCTGACCATTTCTAATTCAGAGCTTTGGTTCTGTGAAGCTGAAGATTTGTCTCTGTGTACTAGCTACACTCTAGTGGAGTTTCCCACTGTTTTTATTTTTAAATATTGTAAATTCACTATTCTCTGGTAGAAAACCTTACTTAGTTTCTTAACAAAAATTATTACATATATTTCTAAAAAGCTTTTATGGTAGAGGTGGACAGGCAAGAGTTATGATACTCATTTGGAAAAAAAAAATAAATCCTATTTCTACTATACCAAAAAAAGTATTCAAAAAACATTCAGCCACAACTGATGTGCAAGAACCTTCTACGGTCAAACAGAAAATGTGATATGAAGTTAAAGTTTCCTTTCAAGATGACAAAGTGCCCATTGCTTTGGTTCCCATGTGTTCTGATAGAGCATAAGGTTCAAATCCTGCTCCTATTGAAGTCAATGACAAAACTTCCACTGACTTCAGCGGTGCAGGATCAGACCCTAAGCAACACATCTAACATCTGCTTTCTTGCTTTCTCCCTTATCTTTCAGTAAAAAAAAAATTAGAACAAATTAGGGCTAAATATTAGAAAAAGTTAATTACTATCAACTGGCTATTCTCTGATAAGTCTTCTTATAAAACATAATACTTGTCATTACAAATTATTATATATATTCTGTATATGTACATAAAATATTATCAGAACTATCAAAAATCATATATACAATATTATATCCTCTATAGATCATTCCTTCTTTGTGAAAATAATAATAATAATAAAAACCCAACACCACAACAAACCAAACCACAAAAAAAAAACCCCTACATTTAGCAATTTTGCAGGAATGCCCTACCCTAGAAATTTTACACCATCTCTATAACCTTGTGGATTTCACTACATTAAATATGACCTGATACAATCAGAGAATGAACAAACTGCTTTCCCTGAGCTGATGGTATCTGATATACAGAGACTGGAATTATCAAGTTTTTATCCATCAGTTTAATTCAGGCACAAATTCAGTTACCGCCTCCTGTCAAAATATCTGTGATATTACTCCAGGATAATGTGCTTGTAGATCAATAAGCAGTCTTAGCTCCACAGAAATAACCCAATTCATTATTTAAATGTACTGAAAAGACATGTAAAAAGGTGGAAGAACAATAAGTACCACATGGAATTAATTTCTGCTCTAGTTTTGCCCTTTTCAGTTGGTGGCCGTGGAGTGCAGCACACTTACAGAACTATGCTGTCTGCCTACTGGCCTAGAAAAAAGTTAAAGAAGATTAAAATATATCTTACATATTATTAAGAAAAAGCACTAACATCTTTGTAGTGCTCATTAAGTAAACTAAGTAAAATGTTTTCGCAAAATACAATCACAGCAACATAGATGTTTCTAGAAACGACAACTTAATGAAAGTGGTTAGGGAATATGAGTTTTTAAAAGTGACATTTTATAGAAAATAACTCTGGCAGATCAATAGGTAGAACACATTTGGTTAAAAGAAAAGAAAAATATTATTTCTATCATCAGAATTCGTTTTACATGACGTGCTGTTTTCAAAAATATATATGCAGATAATGCAGCCATATCAATGTGGGAAAGCTGATCTACAGCTGAAGGATAGAAGATGAAGCGTAGCTCAGAAAGCAAAATCTCTATCAGATGTTACGTTGAAAACTGAAGCCATTGTAATAAGCTGTCATGTATCACCAAAAGTGAATACTGGATAGAAGGTGTAGATGAAGCTATATTAAAACAACCTGGTGGCAGAATGGAAAGACACCAAAATGGTCTGGGGAAAGAAGTGAGAACAGGACTAGAATGGTGAGGTTAAAGCGACTGGTGAAAGCCACAGACATAAATCTTCTTGATTGCTGCTTCTGCTGGAGGACAGCTCATTGCTGAAGAAAAGTCAGGCTTAAGTGAGACTGACACCGAACCGGAAACAAATAGATAGTCAATAGTGCAGAGACTATGAAAGAGGAGACTTAAAAATCTAGTAGAGATAATTGAGAGCTGGGGAAAATGCAAAGAGAAGCAAAGAAGAGAAAAATGATGAGCAGCAACAGTGAAAGGAGAATGTAGGCTGGGGAGAATGCAAAGTGTTTCCCTGTTTAGAAAGACCTCAGAAGTACCTAAGAAAGGCAGGATCCATCAAACAGCTTCACGTAAGGAATGGATTGTTTCCTTTACACATTCAGTCATTTCTTCTTGCCATGTAAACCAGTGGTACTGCTGCCAATAGTCATGATTTTATAGCATGTAATGCCTTTCCTGTTCAAGTTGCTGGGACTTTGAAAAACTCAGTTTCCCTTATTTCATTTTTTTAAACTGGATTTGAAGGTAAAAGTTTGAAAATTGAATTCTAAGATGTAAATAAAAAAGGAAAAGTAAATCATCATATACACAATAAACTGTTATTAAAAGTGATTTTCAACAGTAAACCTTGATTATGGAATTAAATCAGGTTTTTTAACCACTTCAAGTTGTCACTATTAAGTGTATCTGAAGGTACAGTGCAGCATGCCCTTAGAGTGCGATTGGGTATCTTGCTCTTGTTGTGAAGAAGCAGCAGGAAAGTTCTCCCTGCATAAGTCAGGAACAGGTATTGGCATTACATTTTAATTTTTGTTTGACATGTTTGGTTACAGTAGTAAGACATAACTGTCCCTTTGGTTATCATTTTTTCTTCCCAATGACTATAAAGACAACTCAAACTGGCTCAGGACAGATACTTCAACTTGCTCAAACCCTATCAGGTGTTGAGATTCATCCAACCTATCTTAAGTTTTCTCAGTTAGGCTAGGTTGGGTGAATACAGCCCTTTAACAGAGACCAGTCCATTGTCCATTCAGATAAATTACAGAGAAAAGGATGTTAAAGGATAGTTTTAAAAACACACTATCTTTACAAAAGCATCAACAGAAAAATTATACAGCTGTTATTGAAACACTTTTTTTTTAAGTTTTGAAAGGTCCTAAGTGCCAAAATCTGATAAATATTCAACTGATGTGAAACGTGCTTGATTCCATTAGTCTTTTGAGTGTTGATGGAATAGAATTTGATTAATCAAAAGGAACTACCAGTACCACCAAAAGGTGAATACGCTATTAGGGAAGTGGTAAATTTTGTCTTTGATAAACACCCATTCAATAAGCTTGCAAAGGTAGTGTTTTTCAGCTGTTTGCCAGATACAGCTTTTCAGTACATTCACCTATTGTAACTGGAGCTTAGTCACATTTAAATCTGAATTCTACAAGGACACAGGGGGTTCACATAGATCAGGTTGCAATACTGGGATGACATCCTGTATTCTTTATATGATGCAAGATATGAAACAAGATGGTTTACTCCCAGGGGACTTAGTGCACTTAATCTTTTACCTCCGATTCTGGCTCAGTTCTTTCAAGCTTTTGTCAAAAATCAAAACAAAGCAAAACAAAAAGCCTCATGGTTCTTGGCTGCAGCATAAAAAAAATGCCATATGACAACTGATAGCCTAGTCATAAAGTGTTTTTAACACAAGGAATGAATAACGATGTGTCATATGTATATACGTGAGCAATGTGAAATGCTACCTACCCACTTGCAGCATTTTATTGTGTTATTTCCACAAATATAAATAGCTTTTTATCGACCACCTGGTTCTTTTCTGTGGCATGCTCCCTTTATCTCATCAGTAGCTTGTTATATGTGGGTGAAGAAACACTGAATATATTTCATAACCCCATTCTTTTATAAATAATTTCCTGTTATCATTACACAATGATTTGAATTTTGTGAATATGATCACAAAGGTTCAATTCAATTAAACCAAAACTACAAAGGCAAAATCTCACTGCAAGCCTCTGTGCAACTGGTGAACCCAGTAATTATATATAGACACCTATTGTGCTAGCATAATAACATGTGAAGAAGGTTTAGTTAGACACATTTACACACATAAAAAGCAATATGGGCACAGAAAAAGTCATTTTTGCCAAAAGTATAGAACAGACACACAGTAACAAATGAGAGCTGCATGAATCCTAGTTTACTTGGCTATAAATAAATCCAACATTTTCTTTCTCTCCATGGTAAAATAAAATAGAAGCACAGAAGCACAACAGTCTCCTTTGAGCAACCAGTCTCTTTCTGTTCAATTATAGTCATCAATCTGTTCCACCTAAAATATTTTCCTCCTTGAGAAACCAAAGAAATCAGTATTAGGATACAAAACATGCTGTTGCAAAAATAATGTAAAAGAGGTCTCTCCTTTTGGTGAATGCATTTCTTCTGAAAGACTGTATTTTCTTTAACATGAATTTTGCAATTCAGGTTCCCCCTCGCAAAAAATGCTGCATTTATACAGCATTTTTAATCAGAAAATCTTGAAGAGCTCGGTAAGGAAAGGTAAGGGTTGCCTTCATTTTACAGACAGAGAAAACTCCAACAAAGTGAGCTTAAGGCTTCCCCCCCCCACCCCCCCCGCCCCAGATCTGTTTCCTAGGTGTATTCCTTTTAGATGCCCAAGTAGAAGCCTTCAAATCCAGATGTTCAGAAGTGCTAAAGAGACGAAGCTTCTGTTACACGAGTATCCTTTCTCTCAACAGTAAGTGTTAGATTCTGTAGTACTCTAAAAGGTTTGCCTGTGCATAGTCCTACAGTAAGCTGGAGAGCAAGGGTTGAACAGAGCCAGGTCTTCTGCTTCCTGCTTCATACTCTTACAAAAAAGGAGGGTGAAGGTTTTTCCATTACTTGAAATCACTAGGCAAAGTCCAGATATTGTCTCTAATATATATTCAAGCTATAGTTTCACTAACATCCCTGGGCTAGATGTGAGGACCATTTCACAAAATCCTATAGCCTGTGTTACTTATAACACAGGATAAACATACTATGTCTTCTGGCCTAAAAAACCCCTACAAATCTGTGGCACAAGAGATGAATCTTCGGGGTAACACAACAAATGTCTGATTAAGGATTTTTCATCTTCCTGAGCTGCAATACTAGCCACAAAGTTGCACTGTCTCTTCCTTTACCCTGTGTGCCACTGAACCATCAAAGCACATAAAGTAAAGCTTTAGATATTTGATTGAGCTAATATTTAAAGTCCAAATCCTCTTCTTCAGTGGTAGTTCTGTACATACATCTACAGAGAGTACAACATTGTCCACATTTGAAAAATTATAGAAAATCCTTTTAAATATGAATAATCAAGGTGCCAAAATAATACAATCTGTGATGCAAAAATAGTTTCAGGGTAAGTTCTCTGTGCTCAAAATCTCATCATAAACTCCAAGAGCTGAGTGAGCACAGAGACAAAACCTTCCAGTCACAGGGATGGTTCCAAAATAATATCAAATGTGCATTTGGTATCCAAGAAAGCACTATGGGGAAATTAATTATCCCATAAATATTCCAGCCTAACTTTAACAGCTATATAAACTGTCCCAGGTTTGAGGGGAGGGAGGGAAGGCTCTGAAGTAAATTTCTTATCCCTTTTTTCCCTCCTTTTTTTTTTGAGATTGCCATCTTAAAAGTGAAAAATACCTACAGCTTTTCCCATTTGTTCATTGCCCCCATATGGTGAGTTTGTCCTCAAACAGCTCAAAGCATTACTGTAGAGGATCACTTCTACTGCACTAAAAAAGAATAGCTTGAGCACAGTCATTAAATTTTTCTCCAAGATGTAAGTACAAAGTATCCGTTATCCTTTAAAACATTGGCTGTTATTACAGTACGCATCAGTTATTCACTTCATAATTTCTTTTAAGGTATTTCTTCAGAAGCCAGATCTTGCAACTAATGTTCAGTTTAAGATCTTTTGTTTATTGTATAAAAGGTCAGGTTTACTATCCTCTCCTTAAAGCCCACTATTGTAGATTCAGAGGTCTGTAATTTTTATCGATAAGCAACTTGTCATTTCAGAAACAAAAAACAGAGAATGTTGGGGTTTTTTTCCACTCCATATGCAGGAAAATAAAGCCCTTTTTACCCCTGGGGTGATATGCTAGCTTGATTTTATTCTCCCTGACATTTCACCTGTCAGATTATGGTAAGTAGAAGAAACAAAGAATAATCATCACATTCTCACTGAATCTCATAATCAAATATCTGGAAATACAAGATAAATTAGAAACACTATCCTGAGGGAAAACATTAACACTGAAAAGACCACCAGATATCCAAATCATCTTCCAGTGACCTAGGACTACAATAACAGGTTAAAATAAAAAAATCACAAAGGAAGCCTGCATAAGACTGTCAGATTTACTTTTTTTGTCTTCACATACTAGGGAGCAACCTACAATGACATAAGAAGAAAAGAAAAAAAGCTGCAGAGTTAAGAAAAAAAATCTATTTAATAATAAAGCTGTATGCCTTCTTTAAGTCTTTCATGAATGATTTTTTAATGAGTAGTGTCTTTGACGTCAATAGCCTTTGGACTGGACCACAGTGCAGCTACAGCTACATGACTCTTATTATTCTTATATAATTTTTTATTAATTTTATGCAAGCGAGAGGAAAAAAAATGGTAGTAATACCTAACAGTATAGGCCAAGAATCAGGACAGGTTATCACGAAATAATATAAGCTCAAATTAACTAGTTGGCAAGGTGAAATGATTAATGAGTCAGAACACACCAAACATGCTTCTGATTTACTGCATCTGCAGTTTGCATGTTCCCCATTTCTCTCAGTCTAACAGTATTGAGATTCACAAGTGATGAAAGCTTACCTGCCTGACCGGTGGTAATACTGACAGCTGCAAAAAGCCTCTGGGAACGACTCAAGTCAGAAACTCCATTCACAGCTTCGACTTCAAACGTGTAATTAGCATGAGCTAGCAGGTCCATGACAGTGACATAGTTATCTACTAATCCAGTTTGCTGGGGCATATATCCAATGTTACTCCCACAGGGAACACATTCGCCCTGCTCCCAGCTGCACCTCTTGCATAAAATGCGGTAGGTCACATCATTTCTTCCCCCGTTGTCAGCAGGAGGACTCCACTCCAAACTCACAGTAGTCTGGTTGATATTGAAAATGAGGTTCTGTGGTGCAGATGGAGGTCCTACAGAACACACAAAAAGTCCAGGGTAATTGCACAGAACCACGGTGGGACATGTAGCTAGCATTTTAATTACTGAGACAGAAAATAGTTGAAGTATTTTTCTTCACATAAACATTTCATTATTTTTAGTACAAGTTGCACATAAAAGCTTCCTTGAACTCACTTGGCAAGAGCTTTATTTATTTTCCATTAAGGCATCAGAATAACAATTGTCTGTATATTTACTGCAACTGACTTCAGCTGTTTCTCTTCTGTGCAATTAAAAGGATCGGTTAAAGTACCTTAAAGGTTGCTTTTTACAGTTTTTCCAAGTATGGGATTGTTCATCTTTTCTAAACATACTGCACCAACTGCATCTATTCCTTTGTTATCAGTTCTGATACAATTTACAGAGATATTTGGTGCTGCTTTGGATTTAGGAACCTTCTGCTGTTTGAACCACCGATCTGTGCAGGCTAGTCTATCTGCAGTTAGAAGGTTAAGCCACATCCAATTACAGTTCGGTCAAAGCTCAGATGCGCACAGGTTACTTTTAATTTTTCTGTTTTACTCGTTTTGGTACTATATCACATAAAGCACACTGTCTAGAAGAATTTTACATCCATGGGAACTCTATGCCCATGTTCTACCTATTCCAATGAGTTACACACCCAACATGCAATGTTTTCCAGTGATATATCAAGCGAACATGAAAATTATACTTATTCTGATTCTGTATTCAGCTGCAACTTTATTTTTTTCCCCTTTCAATTTCATTTACTGTCATAAGTGTACTTTACAAATTTAGGAAAAGCCAACTGACACTACTAGCTAGAAGTGTCTGCACCTGGTTGGTTAAGCAAAGTCCTTTACTATTAAATTCATGACTGACTCACTTGTGCACGCGACATATGGTGGATCAGAAGGTGCTCTGTAATAGCTATCTTCACAATCGCATCTTGAAGATCCTTCCTTGTCAGAGAAGCTGTGAGTAGGGCAGCGGGAGCACTGCAGATCTTGTGAGGAGGATTTGTAGAACCCACGGCCACAAGCTAAAGCAAAATAAAACAGATTAAGGTTTAGATTTTCATGGACCACTGATCTTTTCCATCTCTGTCACATGAGGTACATATTTCTGTAAACAGCTAAACTACCCATTTGGTTATGTTGGCGCAAGAAAGACATTATGCTCCCAATTTCTTTTTCTTCATTAGATGCTGTGATGACTTTGTGATATTTTTATGAGTTCTAGCATACATTACAAATACTTCAGCAGCTGGCAGCACAATATTTTAACACAGAGGGCCACATAAATGTAAAAAGCATCTGTTTTTCACCAAAGAAGAGTACAATAATGCTGTGAAACAGCTGGATGCCTGCAACAGGCCTAAACAAGGGAAAACCACTCTGGAGAAGCTCTGCTCCAAGGCCATTGAAGTGTTTCTTGTACCTGGACTAGTTGATTTGGAATTAATGGAGCAAAAGTTATTCTTCTCTGATCTGAAAAACCCAAAGAAGCTGTAAACCCATCAGTGAAACCTGATCACAAGGAAAGTCATTGCACGTTGGGTGTGCACACTTGTTGGATGGACAGTGCTAGTAGGAACAAGCAGAAAGAGGAGGAGGACAGACAGACAAAGCTGCACAATTGCTTTTTTCAGTTTCACAGAGAGAGACAACTAGGCTGAAATGAATTTACTAAAGCTTTTGAGGTAGATAATTGGAAATTTGCATATAGGATCATTTCATACTTTGGTATGAAATGCTGTGAACCTATGGAAGTAAAAAATGCATTGTATTCCAGAACTGATGTTCAGAAATACTTCTTTTGCTACTGCCACAGTTCCCAAAGCAGAAGCACCCATGAAATACACTAAAAAAATGAGACTTATAAGCAGAGAACTACACTCTAGACAGCCAGCTTAAGAGTGGATAAACTATGAGAGCTGTAGGGGATGAGGAAGAGGGAAGTAGGGATCAGACAATGCTAAAACTAGAAACAGATTAAGACTCCATTTCACCACTGAGGTTATGGGGAAACTTAAAAACACTGTCGACATGAAAAGCAGAACACAGAAGTCCTCTAGAACTTTCTAATAAAGCAGAAGCTTTTTCAACCACACTATTTTATTCTTTTTTTTTTCCAACCCTAACAGTCTAACCTTCTTAGCTGTCACCTGCACGCAAAGCAAAGGGACAGTGGGTCAAACCTACTATAGGGTATCAAAATATTAAACCTAGTTAAATAGTCATTCTGAATTTGCCAAAAGAGAATTTACTTTGGTTATATTCATATTTGCTTGGATATTTTCTCAGAACAGAAATGTGAAGTATCCAAAGATACTGATATTTGGAACAGTTATTTCACTTGTCTGGTAATGCAGTGATGGAAAGATCAGGAAAACAGTAAGCTTTATCTAAATCTCACTGAAGTTAATGAGGAGTGTCTTTGACGTCAATAGCCTTTGGACTGGACCACAGTGCAGCTACAGCTACATGACTCTTATTATTCTTATATATTTTTTTATTAATTTTATGCAAGTGAGAGGAAAAAAAATGGTAGTAACACTTAACAGATTAAAGCTGATGAATTAGGTAAAACAACAGTGGATCATACTACTATAAAATGATCGAACATTCTGTCCCTCTCTTACTCTCTATCAATACATTAACTTTCTAAAGTATGCCTAAAGTACAGAAATTGCCATAACATTAAGAGTTTGCTATGCTGGAAAAAACAGTGGATGGCAGCTAAATTACGTAGCAGAGAAAATTAGCATGCAAAGCATGTATCCTATGACAAAGAGGCACAAGATTGCATTAGAAGAATATCTAGCCCTGCTTGTAAAACATGCTCTGTAGTTTGATTCTACCACAGTAGGTGCTATATATACTATTTAGAAAAGAAGACAGAATTGTGGAGAAATACTTTGGAAAAAAAACAAGAGCTTTGTATTCATAGTTGTAGCAAATTTAACTCAGAATTATCTTCTTACACCTTCATTCAAGATTATTTCAGAGTTTCCTAACCAAAGACAAAGAGCACAAAAACTGAACAGATTTGTATGCATATATCTTAAGAAATATATTTAAACTTTTGTCTGCTCTTTCAGTACTTGATAAAATTCCCAAATAATAGTTTCCTGACTTTCTTAAATAGTTATGTTCCTTTCATACCGAGCAAAACACTGGACAAATGCACTCGGTCTTCAAGCACAGAGCCCTCTGCAAAGCAAAGAGCAACTTAAAAGGCAAAGATCCCTACTGTGTTTCCAGTCTGTCCTTCTCAGCAGGGAACATTACAAAGCAAAGACACAGAGGGTAAAATAGAGATTTCAGGCAGAAAAAAACGTAAACAGAAAACCCCTTTTCATTTTTTTTTTCTGATGACTTGATCAGGACATTTATATGCTTAGTCACTTACTATTTAAAGTAAATGTGCATTTCTTATTAGAATTCAAAGGATCTGAATGCCTGTGACTAGTTTACATGACAGAAAGCCATTTATTCTCCCACACAGCATACCCTAGGCAGCAGGTTCAGGCAGTCTTTCCATGCTACCATTCCATTAGCTTTTTTTCCGGTAAGAGGCTTGTGATGACATTTAATAACAATCCCTTCAACTTATATACCCATAACTGTACGGGACAGAATATTCCAGCATCAAAATTTTTAACAGTATGAAAGCAGTGTTTTTAAAAATACTTTTTGAAAAACTTTATAATTCTTTAGAAAGGACAGTACATAGCGGCACACATCATAACTAAAAGTACTCACTGATGGAATACAATTAAATTATTTCCCCATTTAAATGTATTTTTGGGTTTTTTTTTCCAGTCTATCAGTGGAATATTTCTATTGCTCAAAAATAAGGGAGCTATGAGTCTTTATCTCTTTTTAACACATAACATTTTCCTGGCCAAGAAACTTAAAACTGAAAAGCTCCATCAAGACAAGGTGTTGCATGGACCACTTAAAAAAGTGTGCTGACTTGCTAGTGAATTATTACAGATCACAGATGGGAAACAGCCATTCAAAAAGACTTTTCTGACTCCTTTTTTTTCCCTCCCTTTTATCCTATCTTGCCAAATTGCCACGGTGATTTTTATTTTTTATATATATATTACAAGTAATTTAAATACATTGTTTTGTTCTATTCTATTTTAAATCCACCTGTTTTAACCCAACTTAGTTCTTCATGTAATATTTTTAAGATCACAAGGACAGGTGGTGCAAAATCCCCACTGCTACTACTTCCATAAGCAACATTAAAAAAAAAATAGTTTTAAAAAAAAACCCACATAAACCTTAGCCAAATTATTACTTGGAGATCTGTATATGCAAATCTGAAAGTAATAAATACAGGTATTATTCCACAACAGTATCTCACTGCAAAGCTTAAGGCATTTGATCATGTTCATTTTAATATTTCAATTCCTTACTTCAGGAAAAAACTTAGCAGCAGTGCATCTTTCCTATAAAGGGAGCCTATATTGTAAATAAAGATACAGAACTCAAGAAATGATGGAAGATATGCAGGAGAGTATAACTAGCAAGACAGCACTCTGATGTTGTAGCCATAATCATCCTTATTGTTGATCTGAGTAAAATATGAATTCATTTGACCTTCCTCAACCAAGTTAAGATGCAGGAGTAGTTTTGCTACTGAATGGCTGCTGGAGTACTGGAAAAGACAGCACAGAAGTGTGTGGGGGTGGCGGGGCAGGGAAGGGAAGAAAGCCAGGACAAAATGAATTTACTTCCATTCACTGTGGTGTGTCATTTACAGCTGCTAATTTAATAGAACAGCTCTTCCCAGATGAAGCTCCCATTTTGTTCAAACAGCTGCTCCAAAGTCTTATATGTTCCAGGAAAGGGTTTCAAACCAAGAGCAGTCAACTTTGCTGACAGCACAGACACAGAGTAACACCTACCAGCCTAACCTAAACCAGTCTTCAAATAACACAAAAATGAGTTGCTAATTCTTTCCCCATATACTAAAAAATCAACATTAAATACAAAAGAAATGTATGGTTTAGCCTAGCTACAGTTCTTTGCTTAGTATCTTAGCCTCACAACTGTTAGGGACTGATCATCAGTGACCCTCTAAATTTGGATTTGTTTTGTTTAAACACCCTGGATTTGTTTACTTGTCTGCAATAGCCATGGCTGCTCCTCAGAGCAAATCTTCCCACCTCCTCTGTGAAGCGAAGACTTTTCTCTTGGTGGCAAGCTGGCAAATTTCCACTGTGAAATACAAAGACCATGCCAATGGCTCTTGGATGACAGAGTCTCCTTACTCCATGGTGCTGGGAACTGAAAGTGAGGAGGGCGTTGTTGTTTTATGTTTAAACTTCCTTGTCTGAAAGCCCTAGATAAAGTGGTATGCTATTCTGACTGTATACAATGAAAGACCATGGTGAAGGTGACACTAGCAGTCTTTCTTGGACTAAATTGCTTAATTCTTGTATATGCAGTAAGTAGCACTCAGCCATAACAAGGACATATCATGACAGTAGGGTCTGGCACACATCTGGGCAAGGCTGCAGCATCATGGTACTCATTCAAATATATGTTTAGCATATGCCACTGCACTCAGTGCAATCACAAACATTTTCAGCCAATTTGTTTGGTATGATTTAAGGGCCTATACAAATACTGTAAATAATGAAATATTGCAAAGCCACAAGTAAATACTGAGGAACTAACACACACTACTAAGAACTATGATGCCACATCTGTGGCATAACAAGGCATTAGCTGTT
Organism: Chloroceryle amazona; assembly: GCA_027560015.1. NCBI lineage: Eukaryota > Metazoa > Chordata > Aves > Coraciiformes > Cerylidae > Chloroceryle > Chloroceryle amazona. Next base: position 45,891 of record JANHFX010007914.1, on the reverse strand, counting down.
GCAACTAGAGATGCTGACTGCAGCCTATACTGAAAAATAACAGCTTCTCTTCTGTGAGCTCATCACATGCCTTAGTGGCCTGCTAGAGATCAAATACTGTATATTTTTCTTTTCATATTTATAAAAGAAAATACAAGAAACTCTGGAAGGTGGAAGGAAGGCAGATGTAGAGCACAGCAAACAGCAGTCTGGAGTCCCACTTGTGGGACAGGAAAAAGGAAAAAAGGGACTTGGTAAGTACTATTCATTTTTATGTAACCTTTTCCACTATAAACACTATGGAGATTCATTTTGATCCTAGGAGAGCTAGGGAACTGAAATTGGGAGGGATGATGGAAATATAGTGAGTGCTATGAGTGACGTGTAATAACTGATGTTTATATAACCAAAGGAGAAACAGTAAACAGTTGTAGGGCCTTGGCAAATTCATCAAGATTTTTTTTTTTCCTACTAAGATAATACAAATTAGAAAGACATCTTCATTTGTAAAAGTGTAAGGCTTCCAGGTAGCATAGCAGCTTAAGACTTAAAGGGCATGCAGTTATTTCAGCATGTTAGGTGCTTGATTGAATGTGTTTTTTTGATAATAATTTTCAAGTTTACATGAAAATAATGAAACATAATGAGTTGCAAGGAGGTGACTGCACTAATTAGTGTTTGATACCATTATAAAAAAAAAAGACTGGTGTGAGAGGAGAAAAATAAAGATTACATACTGTGCTAGCAGAGAAAGAGAGCTGGTCTCTTTATTCTGGTTTGCTCACCATTCTCTGAGCTTGTGGTCACAAATAAGTTCTGGTGGCACGCAAGCCATAGTTTTCCTACGTGCCACAGTTTTCACACACACTCAAGATGAAACTAATGTTTAAAAACTGATACTTTTTCAAAGACAGCATCAAAGGGTGGCAAAGGAGTAATTCTAGGATTTCAACAACAGTAGTATTACTTATGAACTTGGGGTAACAGCCTGGTCATGCTGAGAACCATGGCAAAATGACTGCCCACCTCAGGAGCTCTTCACTTGAATAAAGCTGACTATATGTTACAGTGATCCTATACACTGCATTTTTTTCCTAATGGTAGTGGATAAAATTTGGCTTATATCTGTGTGGAAATAAACTTCCATTCTTATGATTTGCATTATCTTAATCAGTTCTCTACCTTTCTACCCTCCCCAAGCCTGTGAACATTAAAGACAATTCAGCTAACCCCCTGTTCACAGAAACTATGTATACACAAGGAGTTTGTGCAGATGTTTCCTGGATGAAGTTATGCAGCTGCAAAGACTTTATTAATTATCAAATGCAAAATGGATTGTTCTGTAATTGAAACTCTCTGGGGCTCTGATACATTTGAAAATTAATATACATATATGTATGGTCAGGACATAGATGGATGCTGTTAGATTATTTATTGCAGATGTGTGTTTTAGCTAATGCAGAAAAAAGGCTGGTCTTTCTCCAGTGGAGCTTTCAAATATTTACTTCATATTAATGTCTATGGTTCCATAATTCAGGACTGCAAGCACAGCTTGCAGAAACAGTACTCCCACTGCTAGTGTTTCTGACCTCATCTACAATGGACGGGTCCAGAATCTTTATTTTAATCCTATTGACAGTGCCTCAGTGGGAGTAATTATAACAGTCGGCCACAAATCAAGACCTCCTGTCACTGATATATCAGGGTTTTTCACAACAAAAATGAGAAGCAGACAATGAGGATGAAAACAACATGGGGTAGTGATTATAGCAAGATTTGTCAATCCCCTTCTGTATTAACCTGCTACAAACATATGACAATTTGGCATGGGAGACACCAGAAATAAGAAAATGTTTACTCTTCCACAGTATCAAAAATACAGTTTTGAAAATAATTTGGGAGGCGTTGTTCTCTTACAAGATACATGGCTAGTACATCAAAACATCAGCCACGGGCACTTTTAAGACAACATATTTGAAAACTTTAGATAAACTCAAAGCAGACCATTATAAAATAATTCCCAAATGTGGATTTCAATATGAAATATTAGACATAAGAAATCCAGTAACAAATGGAGACTTTATAACCTCTGATCCCCTTTTCCAATAATTTCTGTACATTCAATTCATGACTTGTTTGAAATTGTAAATTACTTTTATAGTGAGAGATGGCATCTGTTATGCCTTCTCCGGCACCTAATATATATTGTTTTATAAGGAGCTTAGACCATAGTATTTTATTTGTCTAACTACTATACAATGATAAATGTCTAGCTGGAAAAGATGTTTATTTAAGCTTGATTTTTAAACTGCAATAGCATCTAAAGATTATTCACGTTTCAATGAAGGAATTATGTTGTATGGTTTAGCCAGAGTAAACTAAAGACTCTTAATGGTGCCTCAGCTATAGTGTGAATGACATATCTAAATAGGGCTGTCCAGTGGCTGCATACCATCATCCACCGAATGTTTGCTGTTGCCTGTCAGGAATCCCTCAGACCTCGTATTCATTTCGCAAGACTAATATGCCCTTGTTGTCCAAAGTCCTGCTAATGTCTTTTGAGAGATATTCACATACTGCCATTGACACAAGTAGAAATCCAGAAATAGAATGCTTGCTAAGTAACAGTAACTTATTCCACTTTTTCTATTGAATGAAATGAAACTTTTACCTCTATACAAATCTCCTTAAAAACCCCGGAGTATGTCATCATGTGTGCCTTATTAAATTATCTAGTTGCAAAGAAACATAAACAGAAAGAAATACTCCGGTAATCAGGTTGAAGAACATATCCAACAAGTCAAAGAATATCTGATGTCACTATACTGTAACAGCAAAATTCCTTTGAATTTAATGATTCTGAAAAAGTAGATAAAAGACTAGATTTAAATTGCAATTCAAGAAACGCTAACATAGTCTCTCATTAACTTTCTTAGGAACCACAAATATAAAGCCATGATGAAAATTTGGGGGAAAGTAACATGAGAAACACAAAGACACAAAATGCAGACACATGTCTATTACTGAACAGAGTTCAACAGTGAAAAGTGGGTTACAGAAATGAAAACAGAAAAGAGATTCTGGCTTTCCTGTTTATTGTTTTCCTCTGGGATTTTTTTTTCCCTTTTCTTCCACCAGGCCCTTCCCTCAAGATTAGGTTTGCAAGGTGCTCAAGTAGATTCTGCTCAGTGAGTGACAGCTTGAAGATTGATCAGCAGATTGGGAGCAAAAACTCCACACTTTGCAGGACATGGTGTAGACTCATCACCAAAAAAATGAATTCATGACTGAAGTTTTGTCAACAGTAGAAATTTTATCTGTCTTCCTCAGCAGGTTCTCAAGCAGTAAGAGAATTAATGGGAAAATGCACTTAATTTGCTTATACTTTCCGCATCTTTGGGTCTAGTCTACATCATTTTAGTCTACAACATAGATATCTTGCCTTATACAGTGTTGCCACTTAAATAATCATAGAATCACAGAATGGTAGAGGTTAGAAGGAACTTCTGGAGATCAAGTCCAACCCCCCCTGCCAGAACAGAATCACTTAGGGCAGGCCTCCCAGGAACATATCCAGGCAGGTTTTGAAACTCTCTAGAGGAGACTCCACAACCTCTCTGGGCAGCCTGATTCAGTGCTCCATCACCCTCATAGTAAAGAAGTTTTTCCTCATGTTGAGGTGGAAATTCCCATGTTCCAGTTTGTGACCATTACCTCTCATCCTATCACAGGGCACAACTGAAAAGAAACTGGCCCCTTCTACTTCTACCCACCCTTCAAATATTTGTAATCATTAGTAAGATCCCCTCTCAGTCTTCTCTTCTCCAGGCTAAGCAGCCCTAGGTCTCTCAGCCTTTCCTCATAAGAGAGATGTTCCAGTCCCTTAATCATCTTCCTAGTTCTCGATTAGACTCTAGTAGTTTCGTGTCTCTCTTGAACTGGGGAGCCCAGACCTGGACACAATACTCCAGATGTGGTCTCACTAGGGCAGAGTATAGGGGGAGGAGAACCATTCTGGTCCTGCTGGACACACTCTTTTTTTATGGAACCCAGGATACCATGGGCCTTCTTGGCCACAACGGCACATTGCTGTCCCATGGATAAAGTTTCCAATATACCTCTCATCCTTCAAAGCCATTCCTCAATGGACAAGTCCCATGGCCATGGGGGACAGACATCTTATGCTGCACCGGGAAGAGCTAATGACAGCAGCCAGGCACTTCTCAGGTTGCCCAGAGACTAGATGTGCCCCTCTGCAATTTTCCAGGACATTTCATATATTGACCTGCCTGTCTGACCCTAACCATGGGAAGGGATGGGTGGGGGAGTGTTGGCTCAGGCCAGCTGGAGGATACCAAACCAGGAAGTCACCTAACATTTGTCTCTAAAAGCCTAGACACTCGGTCAGTCTGATTTTGCTCACAGGCTCAACACTGATGTCCAAAATACTATGCAGAAGCAACTGTGCTGACAAAGGAGTTACCCAAGAGCAATCTACTTCTAAAAGACATAAAAAATACTTTATTATGTAGGCACAATCATTCACATGTCATTAAAGCCTCATTTACAAAACCTTCTGAAATACTACTGCAAAACTAACTTTGTGCTGGTTTTTTGATTCCTCAGTCCAGTTCATTGTACAGCCACTAAATGTCTGTGAAGGCAAAGCACAGGAGCAGGGAAATGAGAAATGGTGGAAACACTTCTTTCAGCATGCATTAATATCGATGCATTAATAAAATGTAAAGTTAGTACAAATATAACCGGAGTGGCTTCTTGTACTTGAGTGGAGAGAACAGTACTAAGTTTACTTACTCTATCTTCATGCCATAGATTCCCTCTTCACACAGATGACTCCCTTTGGATGCCCCAAAATTCTGCCTTACAACAACTACCCAGATACAAATACAATTACAGAGTTTCCTGTGAAGGCCTCAGGAAACCTGAAATCCTTTCATTAAGTTGTTTTGTGCCCTGTGAAATAACTGACATCTTTTGGGGGAGTCTTAGATCATATGGTTCGAGGATAAAGTTCTCTGTAAAGGATGCGGTGCAAGGAGATCTCTTGCTGTAGACTTCCTGAAGCTTTGAGACAATCAACGTGATGTGGATGTTTAACTATAATGGTGCTTAATAGCTGGCTGGCAAGAAGTAAATCTGCAGGGCTTACTCACAAAATAGAACAGAAGCAGGCATCTCTATAAGCTTTCCAATTGAAATGAAATTAAAATAACTTAATAACACATTTTTGTTTCCCTTGGACAATGACCTACCATTAGCATTCCAGGCCTCAATCCAGAAGAAAGTTTTCACAGGTTTCTTTAACACATTCCTCAAGGTCATCATTATACAGCAGGCAAATCCATCCAAACAAAAGACCAGCTTCTAAGAATCCACAAGGGAGAAATGACTCCACTTCTGCACAACAGTGCTACAGAATCTAAAAATAACTTCAGTTGCATATCCTGGTCTCATATATTCCTATATTTAATGTTGATTGTCCCTACTTACTCAGAAATATATGCTCTTCACAACTACCACAATGGGAAGGAACTTTAATGGAAGAAAAAAAAAAAAAAAGCAACTGCTTTCCATAACTACATTTGGTTTGGAATGGGAAGAAATAGAAATACTTCCAGAAAGGCCGGGGTGGGGGTGTTTAGGTGCTCAGAGAAAAAGAAAACAGCCAAAACCCCACAGCTAGCCAAAAAGAAAACATGAAGCACAGACAAC